>PJEN01011062.1:0-66267 GCA_004024605.1 Pteronura brasiliensis | reverse complement strand
CTTCTCAACCTAAATACTGTGCACACTTTTTGCCTGATAATTTTTTGTTGTGGTGAACTGTACTGTGCGTTGTAGGGGTTCAGTATCCCTGGCCTCTATTGGGTGATGATTCCCTTCCTTCCAGTAGTGAGAGTAAAATTATGAATTGTCAAATGTCACTTTAGAATCGCTTGGTAATTTTTCTCCCTAAGATGGTATGAGATGTGTGGGTCAGGTTGTGTAAAGGAGACCAATACTTAGTAAGCTCATTTCAAATTTTGTTAGATCTAGGATTGATAAATTCTAAGGAAATAATAATGCTGTATAAAAACGTAAGCATTGTTGACCAACTTTGGAATTAGCTTTCTCACCAGTATTGAGGAATCGTATCAAAAGATGGAAAAAGGGGCGCCTGGGTGGCTCAGTGGGTTAAAGCCTCTACCTTCTGCTCAGGTCATGATCTCAGGGTCCTGGGATCAAGCCCCACATCAGGCTCTCTGCTTGCCTCTCTGCCTCCTTATGATCTCTGTCTGTCAAATAAATAAATAAAATCTTAAAAAAAAAAAAAGATGGAAAAAGGTGGATTTCTTCAGCAGGTTCAGGGCAGTTGAAGGTTACAGGGGCAGCTGTGTTTACCATGGTGGAGTTCACTGCCACTGTGGAAACCTAAGGCTGCTGGGGGCTCTGACACCACACTCTCAGAGCGTTGTGGGCCATGATGTAAGCTCACTGAGAAGTGTGTTGTGTTTAGAACTGGTATAATACCCTGCTTTTTGAACATCTTGCTTTGTTTGTCAGGGCCTGAATGCTTGAAGAAATTAGGCAAGAGTAGTTCTATAGGTTAGTACTCCGAATTCTTCAAATAACCAGTGTGAAAGGCTCATGCAGTGAAGTTAGATAGTATTTTAAGGAAACAGCCTAACTTCTAATGAACCCAGTTCTTTTGAGGAAAGTATTTCAGAGCTTTGTAAAATTCTGCCTTTACTTTTTGAAACTGCAGGAAGACAGCTGCAGGACCTCTTGTCTCACATGAATGTGGCAAACTTCTCACAAGTATAAATTGAAGTTTCTCTGCATGATTTGGCTTTCCAAAAAGCTATTTCTTTACCTCTTAACACCTATTTATAATTGGCCAATGAGTTAACTCTTAAAAGAAATCTTCACCTTAAAAGAGGAATGTGGAAATCAGCTGTTTCACACCCCAAATGCAAACCATAAATACACAGCAGGGAGTGTGTTAAGTTATAGCTGAACTTCTTCACTTCAGAAATTGGGTCCTTGGCTTGATTCCCTCCTGCTTTTCTTTTCACAAATTTGGTGTAACTTTTAAGGTACTGCTATGGTCTGGAGAGAAAGGGTAATTTTCTCAAGATAGTTGCCTACAGTGTGCATTTTCTGCCTGAAGAGTTTATGGTTTACTACTTTTGTTGGGGTCCGTGTAAATTGTGAAGCGTACAAATGCAGATGTCCCCAATTTCCAAGGCTTTCACTTAACCTTTCATGGAGAGCACTACAAAGCTTGAACATTGTGCTAATGGATACAGGGAGCTGGTGAATGATAAAATTTTGAAAAGCTGGTGTTGCAGTCTTTGTATCTGAATGATCTGGGAAATGTGCCTTACCTCTGACTCAAAGCAGAAGAAATACCACCACGAGCCTTCTCTTTTTGTATGCTATGATTTGTGTCTCAAATTTAGATGACACAAGCTTAACCTCAGATAGTTCTCTGCCCATGTTGCTGAACCACATCATTGGTGGTAAGGTAAATTCTTTTTATTCTCAAATCTGTGTCTGTTTCATCTTGGGTTGATCATAAAGTAAGTTCATGAGGATCAGGCAGTGAATGTTTGCAGTATATGTGCTGCCTAAGCCACCATGGTGGTTAATGTTTCTAAACATCCTCATTAAGGTGACTAATGTGTAAAATGTCAGGTTTGTTTCAGAGGGCCCTGGACTTGGAAGACCAAGAAACTGCTGGGAGCAGCCTTGCCTTGGGGGGGGACAAAGGACTTGAGCTCTGAATGGATTTGTTGGAGCTACTTCCTCTGTAGTGTTGGTTTATTGCTTCCTAGTAGAACTTCTCTGCTGCAAGATCATTACAGATCATACAGTTTAACCCTTTTGTTTTGTGAATTCATTTGAAAATAATTCAGGCATCTGGCACATAGATGGATTTCTTGAATTAAGGTATTTAAGCCAGTAATTGAACTTAATCTCTTTCTGGTTGCTTGTTGGAATTTGACTAGTTCATAGATGGGCTTGCAGCTTTGTGAAGTGATGATTCAGTTTATCCATTCGCTGAGTGCGCTGCACTGACCTTCTTCCAAGCCTCGGTTCCTGTTCTAGGAGCTTGGGGCTACGTAGCCTCCAAATGCCCTGCAGTCTGCGGTGTTCTACCGTGGGCAGCTTGTGTGTTGGTAGACTACTGGTTAGAATGGTTGGTGTCAGCAGGGATGGGTCCCTCAGGGTCCCATCTCACCAAGATGAGTGGTAGAAATCTGATCACTTGCTGCAGCCCTTTATCTAGTTTTAAAAGCGTATGACTTCCATAACTATTACCTGTGTTTGTAGACAGAAGTTTTCCAGAAGCCTTTGGTTCTGTTATCTTTGAGGACTAAGATGATAACGGCAGGAGTGAATTGCAGAAGGGGAGACCCAGTTGGTGTGGGGGGAGCGAGGCAGGAGATGTGACAAATACCTGTAAAAGCAGAGCTCATACATTGCTTAGAGTTGATTGAATTGCTTTTCATGCATCAGTGCTATGATGAAAACCTAGAATTGAATGCAGATAACATAGGTTTTGGTTGCCTTTCAGGATGGAGGAAAACTAACAAACGCTTGGAGTAAGCAATTACTTGAACCATGAAGAGGGCTTTGGAGGAGGATATGGTATTAGAGCACTTCTTATGAATTGAAATAGTAGCAGAATGTGTTTCACAAGTATGATCATGTGAGTCTTGTTTTCAGAACTACGTAAGTCTGCAGCTGAGCATTTTTTAAAATTTATTTCCTCACTAATGAGTATTGGGCCAGGCAAGGTGTGCATACCTTTCTAGCTGAAATAGCCTGTTTCTTGGTTCTTGTGATCAAAATGAAAATCTGGTTTACAAGGCAGGCTTCATGGCTGCTGTTTTGGCTCCATGCTGTTAACAGACCATTAGTGGATAATGTGTCATGTTGCCTCCCTCCCTGATAGGGGTCTTAGTTCCTAGGCAGTGGGAGGGATTACAAAGCAAAAGCCTTAGGAGAAGGAAACTGTTTGAAGGGAAGACACATTGGTGTCGCATGTGCTAGCATATCCAACTTCCGCCTGTGTACAAAACTGGTTTTATTTTATTTTATTTTATTTTTTCTAAAGAGAGAGCACAAGTAGGCAGAGAGGCAGGCAGAGAGAGAGGGGGGAAGCAGGCTCCCTGCTGGGCAGAGAGCCAGATGCAGGGCTCCATCCCAGGACCCTGAGATCATGACCGGAGCTGAAGGCAGAGGCTTTAACCCACTGAGCCACCCAGGTGCCCCAAAACTGGTTTTGTTTTTTATTTTCAAATTTTTATTTAATCTGTAGTTAGTTAACATATAGTGTAACATTGGTTTTGGGAACAGAATCTAGTGATTCATCACTTAGTATGATACCCAGTACTCAACAATAGTGCCCCCATCCAAAGTAGTTCAGTGTAAATGGCTCTTCAGCTAGCCCTCATTCTAGCAGAACAGATTGCTTTGAGATAATTTCTTCCCACTGTGTTGTCTTGTCATTTTGGTTGTATGTTGCTAGTGTAAACTGGAGTCTTTTGTCACCATAACGTTTACTACATCCTGTGTAAGCGTTTTCTGTGTTCTTCAGTCACATAAGTGGGTACCCTTTGCGTGTAAGCCATTAAACCATTTGTAGAAGGAGCTTTGCAGATGGTAGTATCTTTTACCAGGGTGAGTTATAATTAAGATTTGGATCAGAATTGGTCCTTCGCAGCTCAGAGCTCTGCAGAATTGTTCTGTAGTAGTATCAGGTGCCGCAGCTGTAAAGGTGATAAACAGGTAAGGAAGTGCACAGGGATTCTGTATCAGTTTTTCCCTTTTTCGGGTTCATTTAGCAAGCATTCAGATTTTTTGAAAAGGATTTTTGAGAGAGCATGAGCATGGGGAAGGAGCAGAGAGAGGGCAAAGCAGTCTCCCTGCTGAGCATGGGGCTCTATCCCAGGACCCCAGGACCAGACCCAAGCTGACCCAAGCTGAAGGCAGACGCTTAACCAACTGAGCCACCCAGGCCCCATAGCATTCAGGGTTTTTTGTTGTTGTTGTTGTTTTGTTTTGTTTTGTTTTTAAACAGTTAAAAATTTGCATTCTAAATGGAACAGTGCTTGTTTCCTACCCCACCCCCCCACCTTTTTAAAGATTATTGTAATCCTCGTAAGAATTAATCTAGTAGGGAAGTACTTTGGGTCTGAAACACTATCTGAAACTTTGGGTATGTGATGCAGTGGTTTCTATGGAAATCTACAAAAGAAAGTTTTAAAACTTCCATTGTTTGAGAATAGGTAATGTTTTAAATTGGACTCTCAGGAGGTACCTAAGGAACTGGGAAGCAGAAAAATTAACATGCCTAAGGTCAGATAGTTCTGAAGTCTCCCTCCTTCTAGGCGTTTTGGCATCTGTGGCCCAAGTCAAAGACTGACAGTGTTGGCCTGCAGTGCTAAGCAGTACTCTGAATACTCCTTTAGGAAAGGGAATGGAGGTGGGTGAATGGGGGAAAGTATATGGAGGGGTGCAATCCTTCCTTATACTCTCCATCCTGGTGATTTATTTAGCAAGCATTGTGGCATGGGGCAGTCGGGTGTTTTTGTTGACTAAGCAGGAGGAATGCTGACCTTTTAATCACACTTGTGCTTCTGGACTCAGGATACAGTGCTGACTTAGAATCTTTGAACATTTCGCAACTTTTTACTCCTTGATGATGTATCTGCTTCATTATCTGGAGGGTTATATGCTTTTTCAGAACAAGAAAGTTCATTTAGCTTGTGAATGAGGACTCTGAGTGGGTGATGGGCTGAATGTGTGGAATTTTGCTAGATCTTCTTTTTCAGACAACAATTCTTTAAGCCTCAAATGCAGACTTACTGTGTTATCTGGGGGGTTTTTTGGAGGATAAGACTATCATGTCAGGTGGTTGGATTTTTGTTTGAATTCTAAGGTGATGTGTGCCAGCAAAAATGATTCTATGTTGGAGAACCTTGGATGCTTGGTATCCTATGATGGAAAGTCTTTTGAAGCCTCCGGTGGTTTTTGCGATTTCTGTGCTGACAAGTAGTCTGGGGTTTTACCTCTGCATGGTTGAACCTATGGAAAGAGAGGAATCCAGAATAATTTGTTGCGTGGAACAAAAAGCAGTTGGGAAAGTTGATTGTGGCTTTGACTGAGGTGCTTTAAATGAACCCCATTTACTAGATTACGTTTCCTTTGGGTCCTTCAATCTTAATTCAAAATGTAGTCCATGTGGAGTTTGTAGGTTCATGGAGTTTGCTTCACTTGTAGTGGGCTAAAATGGAATCTTTGGTGTTCAGAAATTGAGAGCTGGCTAGGAACCAGGAATTTGTGACTTCTTGGGAGCTGGAATCTTAGGAAAGAGCAGCTGTTTGAATGTACCTTAGACCTGTCCTATGGGCTACCCTGTCTTTCCAGCACTATCTCTTGCCTCTTTTACACCTGGCCTACTTTATTTCCTGGACTACCAGAAATAAACATAAGATAGGTGGGATGGCCAGTATTCTCTGCAATCAGATTTTGTGTGTATTTTTGAGGTGTTTTCCAACACTGTATTTGTCCAGTGACAAATGAACAGAAGGAAGGAAGCTTTTATCAGAAATATGTCAGCTGGAGTCATAGTTGTGATAAAAGGAAGTATTCCTGACCTTGAAGCTTTATCTCTTGTTTGCAGAGATCTCATAAATGGACATGTGAAAATTAAGCCAAACAAGCCAATATTTCATAGGTGTAATCAAGAATCCATTTGGAAGAAATATTGAGGTTGAGATGTCAGGGACTGTTAAGTAAACTGTGTTCGTATTAATACCTGAAGCCTTTGAGTAGGAACTATTTATTCTTTATTATTTGAAGCTTCTTTTTCTTAGAGGAGAGCCATTGTTCAAGGGCTGACTGGTTTTTGCAGCTTAAAATTTTTTAGTTTGCAGTGCTCACAAGGAAAAGAGGGTACTGATGTCTTCTAAGAGAGGAGAGAAATAATCATTTTGATATATGGATATATTTAATCTTTATAGAACTGATTGAACCAGATATTCTAGTTTCTGAAGTTAAACTTCACTTGGTGTTAAATTTCAAATTTTAAAGGGAAAAATCCCAAAGGGAAATTCAGAGGGAAGTAACTTCATATTCCCTGCTCTGTTACCCTCTTAATGCCAGTCTTCACTTGGCATTCCCCAGGTTCAGTAATCTAGAGTGTGGTGCTTTGGCACTAGTTTCCTAGTTGGGTGTGAGGGGGATGAGCTGCTTATTCTGCATATACTGTCATGCTGTGTTTGTATCACATCTTCAGATTGACCCTCAGCTTGTCTGCTTTCAGAATTAGGACATTTATCATGTTTTAGATTTAGTGGAAAGCTATTTTAACCACATCCCCCAACAGTCTAGTTCTTCCAAAATTCTTCTTAAACTGGGAAAAGAAATTGGGTATCCCTTTCCTCTGAATTTCTAGATAACAAAATCCGTTACTTTGCTTCCGGGGCAGTGTTCACATTTGTCCTCATGTGTCAAGAATGTGGTATTTTGGGGCGCCTGGGTGGCTCAGTGGGTTAAAGCCTCTGCCTTCAGCTCTGGTAAGGATCAATCAGATCATCAGATCGAGCCCTGCATTGGGCTTTCTGCGCAGCAGGAAGCCTGCTTCCCTCTGCCTGCCTCTCTGCCTACTTGTGATCTCTGTCAACTAAATAAATAAAATCTTCCAAAAAAGGGGGGGGGTTTCCTAATTGAGGCCTTTGTTTTTGTAATCTGCATCTTGTGTCTAGATTTTTCATCTCTTTGAAACAATCTCTGACTATAACATACCACATGACCGTTTTGTGTATTTGTTTTTTTAGTTTCTTTTCCTTTTTTTTTTTTTTTTTTTTTTTTAATAAAGATTTTTGTTTGTTTATTTGACAGAGTGAGCGATCACAAGCAGGCAGGGAGAGGAGGAAGCAGGCTCTCCAGAGCAGAGAGCCCGATGCGGGGCTCGATCCCAGGACCCTGGGACCATGACCTGAGCCGAAGGCAGAGGCTTTAACCCACTGAGCCACCCAGGCGCCCCTGTTTTTTTAGTTTCTAAGTTAGTTCAGTTCTGTGTACTATCTGGTAATGCCTCTTGAATGTTCTTTGTAGTTGGGGCATTTATTTATTCTGTCTAGTTCCAAGCCACTTTAGTTGAAGTATTTGGTTAAGTGTATTTTTCACATAAACATAAAATCATCTCATTCCTTTATCCAGAAATACTGGAATATTTTCGACCTACTCATTCATTTAAAGAGCAGGTTTCCCTACAATTTCAAATAAATGTAAGAGCTATCTAAAGAGCTGTTGTTATAAATGATCTTGTATAGAATGCTTTTAATTCCTAGGTTTCATTTTTGGAGGGATACTTTTAACTCTACAGTGAGGTTGAGACTAATAGCCAAAAACTGTCTTTCAGCTGAGATCTGTATCTGTGGACCTGAATGTTGATCCCTCGCTTCAGATTGACATACCTGATGCACTCAGTGAGAGAGAGAAGGTCAAATTTACCGTGCACACCAAGGTAAGTGACAGAGTGACTTTAGTGATCAAAGCAATGCTGTGTTGAAGCTTTGTGATTCACAGTGGGCAAGAAGAGATGTCCTGAACTGAAATGGTTGCTGTTTGTTTGCCGTGTAACACTACTGCTGAGGGAGAACATACCTCATCTTGCTTGTAGTGAGCATCAGATAAGTGCTCTCTCTTCAGCATTTTCCACTGTGGGGGAGCCCCAGTGCTGTGGGTACTGCTAATGTTGGGTGGCTTGTACTCTGCTTCATGAGGAAGCAGACCAGGCCACTACCTGCATAGCGTAGATCTTCCCCCTTTGTTTTTCTTTGCATGAGGGAGAAGTGCTTGCTTTTTCTGGTATTTAGTAAGTGATTGGTCTTTGCCTCTTCTGTTTGCTGTGATTCAGAACACTTTTTTCCTCATCCAATTTTATTTATTTATTTATTTAAAAAAAAGATTTTCTTTATTTATTTGACAGAGATTATAAGTAAGCATAGAGGCAGGCAGGGGGCAGGGAAGAGGCCCCCCAGAGAGCCTGGTGCAGGACTTGATTCCAGGACCCTGAGATCATGACCTGAGCGGAAGGCAGAGGCTTAACCCACTGAGCCACCCAAGTGCCCCTCCTCATCCAGTTTTTTAAAAAGATTTTATTTTAGAGAAAGAGAGCACAATGCGGCGGGGTGGGGGGGGGGCGGTGGTGCGCAGAGAGAGAGGGATAGATAATTTCTAGCAGACTCACCATGGAGCTTGAAGCCCAATGCAGGGCTCTATCTCCAACCTTGAAAACATGATCTGAGCTGAAAATCAAGAGTCAGTCTGAGCTATCCAAGCGCCTTATATACAGATTTTTAATTTGACAGAGGCAATATGCCAGTCTAAAAAATGTGGAAGGTAAATACAATGTTTCAGAATCCATCCTTTCAGGAACATTTTCAGTGTGCGTTCTCCTTCCGTACTAGTTAAAATGCACTGAATGCTTGTCTTACGCCAGGCATTGTTGTAAAGAGTTTACGTGTATTTAATTTTCTTTTTATAATAACTTTATGGTATTATTGTATTACCACAGGTGAGGAAACTGCCACAGGTTTAAGTAAAATAAATAGCTAAGGCACAATTTGAATTGGGCAAACTGCCCCCCCTTTTGCTACCGTGCGACAAAACTTTTATTAACATTTTGAACAGCTGTTGAGAAAACCAGTGACTCAACTATTACTGAAAAATTGGTAATTTCTAAACTTAAAAAAAAAAAATAACTGTATAGTGCAAAGCAGTGCCTTCATTGGGCACTATGAATTCAAGACTGAAGATGCTATACAAAGCTTTTGGGTTATAGCACATCTCCAGCATAGACACATGCTATGTGTATGGTCCTTCCCAGTGTGGATTTCTCTTAATACCTTGGTGGCTTGATTAGCATACCTCACTCAGGAGGCAGTGTGACAACTATGTGATTGTATCTGCCTGACTTGACCTGAGAGGTAGAGTTTTGTGAAAAGAATTCCTTAAAGAACATGTTGAACCTTCAGGGGTGACTCCCCCCCCCCCCTTTAAGATTTTATTTATTTATTTGACAGAAAGAGATCACAAGTAGGCAGAGAGGCGGGTGGGGGTGGGGCGATGCAGGCTCCCTGCTGAGCAGAGAGCGCAAAGTGGGGCTTGATCCCAGGATTCTGAGATCATGACCTGAGCCTAAGGCAGCGGCTTTAACCCACTGAGCCCCCCAGATGCCCCTTCAGGGGTGACTTTTATTATAGTAAGGAGATCACATGTTGCTGCTTTTGTTCTCAGTGTTGGCTGCTTTTGTTCTTGACTGGGTCTCACTGTGATGTTTTTCATGCAGAATTTTCCAAAGCACTAGCCCAGGAAACCTGAAACACTTTATCAAAAAGTGGTGGTTACCATTTAACTTCTTACTGTTTTTCACAGACCACGCTATCCACCTTTCAGAATCCAGAGTTCTCTGTTACAAGGCAACATGAAGACTTTGTGTGGCTACATGACACTCTTATTGAAACTGCAGACTATGCTGGGCTTATCGTAAGTGTATTTTGGAAAATCAGATAATTTCTGAAGCCAGTTTCTTCTACCTTTTTGTATTTGTTTTGCTTAAAGAGACTCTTACCCATTTTTTTATAATGGGTTGTGAAAACTGTCTGATTTCATCTATCAAGTAGAGCATGTGCTATTGATAATGGCTAAACTCAAGACCTGTATAATAGACTAATTAGTTCATGGCTTGAATCTTCTCTACCTTTTGGGTTTGGTATTTTCTCTAGTACTTTTGGGCATCAGGTAGAATTGATTTCTAGGAAAACCTCAGTAGTGGTGATGATATATAGTAGATTTCTCAAAAGTGTTGTTGTCCACTCAAGAAGTAGGAGAAGCAGTTGTCTTTGTGCTAATAAAAGTAGTATTGAAGCTTGTGTCTGAGAATATTCTATTCACCTAAAATTGGAATCTTTTTATTATCCTCTGGAATTAAAAATTACCTTTAATGTCTAGAGCCAAATTTTTTTTAAAAGTTTTTTTTTTTTTTAAGATTTTATTTATTTATTTGACAGAGATCACAAGTAGGCAGAGAGGCAGGTGGTTTGGGTTGGGGGGGATGCAGGCTCCCTGCTGAACAAAAAGCCGGATGCGGGGCTCAATCCCAGGACCCTGGGATCATGATCTGAGCCAAAGGCAGAGGTTTTAACCCACTGAGCCACCCTGGCGCCCCTAGAGCCTAATCTTGATGGTGCTTCATTGACTTCATTTTAGCACTGATTGTAATATATACATTTTAAGTGGACATTGAAGCAGGCTAAACACTATTATCCCCTATAAATCATCTGTAATGGGTAACCTGAAAAAATGACAGTCTGAGTGTCCAGTTGTGGGGAGGAGACTTCTTTTATAAGGCCAAGAGGAATAAAGTTAAGAGAAGAACAGGCTGACCTGTTAGATAGCCCCACTGGGCTGGCTGCCACTTTGTGCATAGACACTGAGTAGAATATCACTGCCAGGACAAGAGTGCTCGTGAATTAACCTGCCTTTCCTACAGATTCCACCTGCTCCTACGAAGCCTGACTTTGATGGCCCTCGAGAAAAGATGCAGAAATTGGGAGAGGGTGAAGGGTCTATGACCAAAGAAGAATTTGCTAAGATGAAGCAAGAGCTGGAAGCGTAAGTGGGTTTTCTTGATAGGACTCTGGTGTTTTTGTTTTGTTTTGTTTTGTTTTGTTTTAGTATTTTATTTATTTATTTGACAGACAGAGATCACAAGTAGGCAGAGAGAGAGAGGAGGAAGAGTTTCCCCACTGAGCAGAGAACCCGATGTGGGGCTCAATCCCAGGGCCCTGGGATCATGACCTGAGCCGAAGGCAGAGGCTTAACCCACTGAGCCACCCAGGCACCCCCAGGACTCTGTTCTTTTGAAAAGAACCAAAGTGATGATGTACATAGAAATCAGAAGAAGCTGGCAGTTCTATTTAAGTATGGAGTTCATTAGTTCTCTAATGCGTGGTCTTCTAGAACTGCATTTTGCAGTTGATTCCCTGTGGACACTGGATAGAGTGATTGTTTTCCCCCAGGTGGACTACTTGTTACGGGATGCTGGTCTGGCATAGTGAAGAAAGCCTTTGTCTGTATAGATAAAGAACTTGAAAGAAGTCCTAGGTTCACAAGAAGCATCTTTTAACTTGATTATAAGTATTTCAAACAAAAATGTATCACAGTTGGGGATTTATATTAAAGTTAATTATGAAATTATCCTTGCACTTCTTTCTCTTGACCCTCTCCCCGCCCACACTATCAGTGTGGTGCCCATTTCAGCAGTTGTCCTCCATGCTCTGCCCAGTGTCCATATTCTCTGGGGCTGGTGTTCACTTGGATCCAGGTACTAAGTCATTCCATACATGCTGGAGTACCTGTCATGGCCTGTTCTGAGGATAAGGTACTGATCACAATAGACTAAAGTCCTACCACTAAGAAGTTTAGAGTGATCTGTAATGCCTAGGTTGAGGTGACTTTATAATGTGTGATAATTCCAAGCCTTATTAGACTTGAGTGCTATGTATGTGGCTGCAGGACTAAGGCGTTTTGATTGTTTGACCGAAGCCAGTGTTCTGTGGCTGCTAAATACTAGCAGTCATTGCATGTAGATGGGGGCTTTGTAGGCTTGCTCTCTCACCTCCTGTTGTAGTATTACTTTCTCCTTCCTTTTTTTTCCCCCACAAGTTCCCAAATGGCAAATGCCTAATTATTAACTAGATAAAAGGTTGTACCAGAATGTTTTGGTCTAGTTTGAGTGTTTTCCTTAAGTGGTATGAGCAGAACAGTGGTGATAACTGGGACCAATACTGGTTATTTAGTCAAGTGGTCCCAGCTTAATGCCTTGTGTGTTTCTCTTCCAGTGAGTATCTCGCTGTCTTTAAGAAGACTGTATCCTCCCATGAAGTTTTTCTACAGCGGCTCTCTTCTCACCCTGTTCTCAGTAAGGATCGCAACTTCCATGTGTTCCTGGAATATGATCAGGATGTAAGGCATTTTTGTTCCCATTTCCATGATCCAGTGAAAATGCACATGACAATTTTTTTTTTCTATTCTTCCCTATTCTCTCCCCTACCCCCTTAGGAAAGGGAGAAGAGGGAGAGTGAGAGAATCCAGAACAGGCTTTATACCCAGCACAGAGCCTCGATGTGGAGCTTGTTCTGTCAGCCCTGAGATCATGACCTGAGCTGAAATCAAGAGTTGGATGTGGATGCTTAACTGACTGAGCCACCCAGGCACCCCTACTTGACTGTTGTTTTTTTTGTTTTGTTTTTTTATATATGTTTGAGGGGCATCATGCTGCCTATCAGAAGAGCATGCACCTCTTGATCCTTGGGGTCATGAGTTTGAGCCCCACACTGGCTATAGAGATTGCTTTAAAAAAATAAAAATTAATAGAAATATACTTGATGGCCTGATAAATTTTCTGGAAAATTGACTTTTAAAAGTACTGAATTTTTTAATGGCACAGTGAAATCCTTTTTTAGATACTGTCTCCACCTCCCCATTTCAAGATATTTTTGTAAAATGCTGCTTGAAGATTACTTTTTGCCCCTTTTAATGAAGGACTGGTTTTTGCTCTCGGTTAATTTTGTGATTGTTACTTGTTTTGAAAGGTTTTATTTATTTATTTGAGAGAGAATAAGCAGCTGGGGGGCAGAGGGAGAGGGAGAAACAGACTGCTCACTGTGCAGGGAGCCTGATGTGGGAAGTCAGATAACCCAACTTACTGAGCCATACAGGCACCCCAATTTTGGGATTGAGAGGAATTTTCAGTTCACATTTGCTTTTGGTTACCTGTTCGTTGGAAGGAATTATATGTTTTGCACCCCTCCCCCCTTTTTGAAAGATTTTTATTTGAGAGCGAATGTGTGCACACAAAAGCTGGGGGAGAGGGAGGGGGAGAAGCAGACTCCCTGCTGAGCTGGGCGTTGGACCTGGGGCTCCATCCCAGGACCTGGAGATGATGACCTGAGCTGAAGGCAGACACTTAACCATCTCTGCCATCCAGGAGCTCCCATTGCCCTTTTTTTTTTTCTCCCCCCTTTAATTTTTTTTTTTTTTTTAATTACTTCTTGATATGTGTGAGACAGGCCTTACTTAAAATTTCCTCAGCATCTTCAAACCGGTAAAGTTCAGTCAACAGCGTAGGACATTACAGTAATTCAAGGAAAGATTTTTAAAGGCCACTATCTCATGCCTGGCTGGGTCAGTTGGAAGAGCATGCAACTCTTGATCTTGGGTCCATGAGTTCAGGCCCCATGTCGGGTGTAAAACCTTCCTAAAAATAAATAAATAAGTACAACATAAAATAAAAGCCAGTGAGACTTAGTGCCACGTATTTTTCCAGAATATCTTGGGTTATACTTTTAGAACTATGACCAGTGTTTAAATTTTGCTATTTATTCCTATTTAGACCTGGTGGCTAAGATGGAATGAAAGCTATTTTATGTGTGTTCCTATACTAGGACACAGTATCACTTGGAAGATATTTAAAGCCAAAAGTACTTAGAAAAACATGTATACCATAAACTATTACATGATTTTCTTCTTTTTCTTTTTTCTCTTCTTTTTTTTCCCCCAGCTAAGTGTTCGGCGGAAAAACACCAAAGAGGTGTTTGGTGGCTTTTTCAAAAGTGTGGTGAAAAGTGCTGATGAGGTCCTTTTTTCTGGAGTTAAGGTAAGGGCTTTTAGCTGTTGCAGAAAACTCTTGACTTCATGTGAATAGCTGACTTTTTATTTCTTCACAAGAGATATTTGTGAAACAAATGTATTAACTTCACAGAAATGTAAGTAATTTTAAAATCTTGGGTATTTTTATCTACTTACTGAATTTTCACTTAGATTTCTAAAATACCGTGTTCTCTTAAGTGAGAGGATAAGAAGTCTCTTCATTTTCTCCTTTTATGTATATAGAGCCGTTACCCAATTATTATTATTTTTTTTTTTCCTTAAAGATTTTATTTATTTGACAGATCACAAGTAGGCAGAGAGGCTGGCAGAGAGAGACAGAGAAACAGGCTCCCTGCTGAGCAGAGAGTCCGGTGTGGGATGTGATCCTAGGACCCCAGGACCATGACCTGAGCCGAAGGCAGGGGCTTCAACCCACTGAGCCACCCACGCGCCCCAATTATTATTTTTTAAAAAGAAAATAAGCTACAAGATTATAGTATTTCATGACATTCTGCAGAACTACAGTGTCCACTTTGGTAGTCCCAGCCGCACCAAATTTTTAATTTTATTCGTGTGTCAGATTTCAAGGATCTGATGTGAAGAAAAGACTGTAAAATATTAAAAGTAGTTTCACCTGTATTTTTGTTACTTTTTTTTAATAATGTGGCTACTAGAAAATTTTAAAATAGCGTATGTCATTCACATATTTCTGTTGGACAAAGCTGTCTTAAAAGACTAAATTGATAATTAGCTCTTCTCAGCCCCTTCCACTTTTTAGCTGAGTTACCATCTTGTGTCTGACACTGCCACTTATTGAGGACATGAGCAGCGAGCCCAGGGTATAGGTGCTGAGTAGAGGGCATTGTCAGGAATTTGGAAACTCTAGGAAATTCTCCTTGGTGCATTTTTAGGTGTATGGGGCTATCCTGTTCCCATATAACATGGAATGTTTGGCATCCCTGATTGGTGCCCACCAAATATACATCCCCTCGCTTCTCCCGCCTATTCAAAGATGTGGGTATCTACTGCTAGGTTTCAACCTGCCAGGCAGAACCACTTCTCTTGCAGGATTGTTGGATGTTAGGATACCACAGTTTTCCTGGGCGTTGTTGAATAGCTCTTGAAAATGTTTTTTTCTGTTGATATTTCCTGCTAGCACTTGAGTTTTGCTAATCTTGGGTATGAAATGCTGTCTTACTAGTTTGGGTTTTTCTAGTCCATAGAGGTTAAAGTTCTTATGCTTGAGCTTATTTCTTTAATGTTTCTTCTTATGAAAAATACATTCATATTTTTCAGAGTTTTGCTTCTTAAATTTCTTTTTTCCCCTTTAGGAGGTAGATGACTTCTTTGAGCAAGAGAAGAATTTCCTCATTAACTATTATAATAGGATCAAGGATTCGTGTGCAAAAGCTGACAAAATGACCCGATCTCATAAAAGTAAATACCATTTACCCACTAGACACTTAGCTTTGCTGATGTACTAGCTCTGTTCATATAAAAAGGGCTGTCCTTGTTTTTGCAGATGTTGCAGATGACTATATCCACACTGCAGCCTGCCTGCATAGCCTGGCTTTAGAAGAGCCCACGGTCATCAAAAAGTAAGTTTTGTTGGAAAAGCATTTTACCTACTCCCAGTTGACAACTCGTGAGTGGTATAATGAAGATTGACTGTATGGTTTCACTTCTGCTTTTGAGTACCAGCTCATCAAGAGTAGAGGATAGTATGGTCTCTAGGACTCAAATCTTTACACACCCTGTGAACATAGACACATTTAAGATGTTTGTAGGGTACTCAGCGGGCACTTCTATACCAAACATGGTAGCTCTTGTCAAAGATTTTATTTTTGTCAAACTGTCTCTTTCTTATATTGATTTAATTCTGGATTTGTATCTAAATGAAGTTTGCCTTATACATTCTCTGGCAAATGGTGTTTCACCTGGACAGACTTAAGACTTATAAGTGCCCTGGACTTAAGAAATTTGTTTTGGTTAAGGTGGTCTTAAGACGAATACAGTGACCCCAGTCTGGTTTTGAGCTTTTTTAGATGAATTTTTCAGTTTCTTCATCCTGGGCTTTTCTGGTGTGAGGCTGCATTCTACTTAACACGTAGGGCTTGCTTGCTTGGTATAATGGGTTGTGGTATTTCTGATTTGAAGGTGGAAGTCTGGCTACTGTCAAAACCCAAATGAAACAGTAGCTTTTTAAAAATTGTATTTATTTAAATAAAGTATTTCTGTCTTTGGGATACCCATGGTGGCAGCTCATTAGAACCTGCCCTTGGTTAACACAGCTTTGACATTGATTAAAGACTATCTTGGAATATAGTTTCTGCATGGCATGGTGGCTGAGGGGCACTGAGAGGTTGATAGCCACAAGTGTGGCACTGTAGATGTGCTTAGTTCTATAACCATCTTCTCTGCTAGATTGGGCCAGTTGGTGATGAAAGTACTACTTTGATAAATTAATTCTAAAGCACCAGTGGCTCAGATTCCTGCATTTACTCATTCATGTCTTACTGATAAGGTCCTATTTCATACATGATTTAAGACCGTAAGCCAAAATCATGTGTATTTTTTCAGGTACCTATTGAAGGTTGCTGAGCTATTCGAAAAACTTAGGGTAAGGATTTCTATGTTGGTCTTCATAATACATATTTTATAATCTATAGATTTCTGCTTCGATGATGGTGACCTTTACTTTTTTTTATTAGAAAGTAGAAAGTCGAGTCTCCTCCGATGAAGACTTAAAGCTGACAGAGCTTCTCCGATACTACATGCTCAACATAGAGGCTGCTAAGGTAAGGCAGCAGTTGTTATAATACGAGACCATGTTGCATTACCCAGAAGAGGTTTCATGTTAGAGATGTATTTTGTTGTTGAAAATGAAAGAAGATGGGAATTTTTCAGGATTGTTTGTATAAATAATAAATTCAGTAAACTGAGATAAGTTTGGCCAGAAATTGAGCTGATTTGGGAATTGCAGTTCAGGAAACAGATGCTGTAGTAAGCTACAGGCAAGTGCATTAAGGGTTTGGGCTGGGCTTGTATTTAGTAGGAGTGTGAAGAGAGGGACATCCAAACAGTAAGTTCATTTGGCTTGAGGATATTTCTGCCAAGAAGTGAGTTGATAAGTCAGGAGATAAGTATCTTGTGGTCTTCTGTAAATTGGACATTTGAAATCAGTCTCTTAGTTCTTAGGTTCCATTCTTTTGAGGGCACATGTGAGATTCTCCATTTCATAGCTTCTGGTTCCATTTTAGATTGAAATTTTTCTCCAGTAACATACCTTTTTGTGGCATTGTATCCTTAGTTTGTATGAGGAGCAATAGGAGTGGTGCCAAGTGAACAGATAGAAATTTGGGGGATTATAGGCTATTAGATGTGGTAAAACTGAACACAACTGTTTCTGAGGGAGAAAAGGTTTGGGGATTTTGTGAGTTTTTATTGAATTGCAGTTTTGAGTCTATAAACCAACCATTACTTACCAAAAACAAGACTAAGCGGTAAGCAAAATGACCTTTGGGAATGATGAAACATGCATTCACTGGGCATAACACTGCCGTGAATGTCATTAGGAAGTAGAAATTCATTATTTTACTCAATAGTTTCATATGTAGTTAATTTGTCTTTTGACATATTTCCTTAGTTTTATATTTTTATATATGTTAGACTACATTTTTTTTATGTTAGACTATATTTCTTAGACTTGAAATGATGATAAACCCAGGTTTTTACAACACATGTATGTTGAACCTCCCATACCTGTTGTATTTTAAATAAGGAAGTAACTTGTACTTGGCTGGAGATTGCAAATAGTCTTGGTTTCAGATGAGAGCCTCTGATGGACTTGAGGCAGGGCTTGTGGTGGGGAGAGGTTAGAACAACTTTCTTTTGCTGCCTCACAGTTTTAGTAGCATCACTTGACACACCCAGCAGTGCTTTCTGTTCTGGTAGAAGGTGATTAATTTTCTGAAACTGCTTTCCATGGTTGAATCATGGAAATGATTTGATTTTAGTTTTCACTGTTGGGGTTTTTTTTGTTTTGTTTTTGTTTTGGGGAGGGTGTTTTAAATCCATATAAAGAATTTCAAAAAGCTCTCAACCGTGCTGCAAGAATTATTGCCCCCAGGCTAATCTTGAGATTAAAAAAAAAAAAAAAAGTAAAGGGGGAGGTAGAAATGGACTAGATTGTTACCTTTTGACATTTCGGGCCTTGCATTGCCCCCACCACCACCACTTTGTTTAAATTTTTTAAATTTTAGAGTAGTTTAGATACTTAAGTTTTCCCGTTTTGGTCTCCAGCAATCTTTCAGGATAAGTTTAACTACCATGTCCTATCTGTTAATTTTTTTCTCAGGATCTCTTATACAGACGTACCAAAGCCCTCACTGACTATGAGAACTCAAACAAAGCCTTGGATAAGGCCCGGTTGAAAAGCAAAGATGTCAAGTTGGCTGAGGCACACCAGCAGGAATGCTGCCAGAAATTTGAACAGCTTTCTGAATCTGCAAAAGAAGGTTGAACAGGACTACTCTTTACTTCTTGCTTTTTATTTGGAAGTAATTTCAAACTTATAGAGAAAAGTTGCACAGATAATGCAGAGAACACCCACACATTCTTTCCCGGGAGTCCCCTAGTTGTCCAATTTGCCTCTTCTGCTTCCTCACCTGCACAGGCACACGGGGTGGGTTTTTTTGGGTGGTTTTTTTTGTTTTGTTTTGTTTTGTTTTGTTTTTTTGTTTTTTTGTTTTGTTTTTTGTTTTTTTCCCTTTTTCAATCATTTGAGATTAAGTTGTATCTGTTGTCCTTTTATCCCTAAAAAAAACTTTTGTTGTGTATTTCTCTTACATCCCTGTAGTATACTTACTGACTTTGGTAAACTTAGATATAATACACTCCAGCCTGTTGTCTATATTCTCAGTTTGTTGTTTGTCCCAACAACGTCTTCCTGTCTAGGGTTGCCTTTAGGCTACCATAGCTCTTATGTCTCCTTTAATTTGGAAGGGACCCCTGCCCCCGCCTTTTTTTAAAACGACATTTGCCCTTTTGGGGACCACAGGCTCTGTAAATAGTGAATAGTGTTCCTCATTTTCGGAATGTCTGTTCTGTCATGAATAGGTTCTGTTTGTGCATTTCCAGCAGAATAGTGTTATGTCTTTCAGGTGTCTCATCTGAGGGCACTTTATGTTCCATTTTCCGCTCATTTGTGGTGTTAATTTTGGTTATCCAGTCAAGGTGTTGCCCAGTTTCTTCACTGTATAGTTAATTTTTGCCCTGTGCTGCTAATCAGCAGTGTGTGGGGAGACAATTTAAGACCTTGCAGATAGCTTGCTCTTCATCATACTTTCTCTCTAAATTTAGTCTGTGTTGATTCTTGTCTGAGCCAGCCTTTACTGTGATGGTTGCAGAAAAATGATTCCTCTCCCCCAGTTTTAGCATTCTCTTCCTACACCCTTGGCATCATCACCCTTTAAACACAAGCCTTCCCTTTTCCATATTTCCTTCCTTGTCATTATTAGTCTTTTTTTTTTTTTTTTTTTAAGATTTTATTTATTTGACAGAACACATGAGTGAGCACAACAGGGAGAGCAGCTGAGGGAGAGGGAGAAGCAGGCTCCCCACAGAGCAGTAGGAAGCCTGATGCAGCAGGACCATGGGATCATGACCTGAGCCGAAAGCAGATGCTTAACTGACTGAGCCACCCAGGCACCCAAGAATGTTATTTTCCTGAATGTGAATGTAATTGTAGTGATACTCTGTACCTGATTCATCCCAAACTTGGGTTTCTGTGAGAAATCCCTGTCTCATTTTAAGACTTTGTTTTCTGAGAACATTTCCACCCCCCAGGACATTATCTGATAATGTCTTGATAACTAGCAATGAGCAGTAGAGTTCCATTGTCGTGGCTCATTGTTTTCAGTACTGTAATTCCTTAACTTTAAGAGTCAGAGCTGCTCTGTACAAAAATCTTGAAAAGGGCATGCAGATATGCGCACATGGCTTTTGGATTATTTTTCAAAGGAACCTCCTTACTAGCATAGTAAAATAAATCTTGCCCTTTGTTTAATTAGCTAATTTATAAGGAAAAGAACAAACTTAAAAAACTACTAGGTTGAAATCTTACGATATTACATGGGCAAGAGTTCACTAGCTCTGATAGCTTCAGAGCAGATTAAAGAAAAATCACAAGTCTTTATAGTGGTGCCAGTTTAGGCCTGTCCTTGCCTAAGGTTTGTTCCTATATTAGATATTATCCTCTTTATTCAAAATGTAAGTCTGGTTATACTATATTTAAAAGTACAGCATTATGTAGAATACTGCAATGAATGGGTCTTGTCTGCCTCTGGTCCAGGTTCTTCCTGAAATTCATGACTGAACTGATAGTCAGTTGAACGAGCATAGTACAGATGAAGGTGGTGTGAACAGGCATCAACGGGAGATGAGACAGGTTAGCGTTGAGTCCTGGTCCTGGGTGCAGGCCTAGAGGAAAGGTGAGTTTATCTTGACCTCTGCGAAGACCTATTTAGTATATCCAAGGTAATTAACCCATCATGAAAATTTGTTTTGCAAGTTTTTACTTTTTAATGTTGGCTGCTTGATCTTTCTTTTGGCCAGTGCTACATTAGACCTGGTACAGGAGGGTAAGTTTGCTCCTGAGGACTGGACCCCCAGCTGAAGCTGGAGAGGATTTTGACCAAAGGAGTGATGGTCAGAACTGGGTTTATGGAAGGAATCCAAGGGAGAAAGTACTTACTGGCTTACCCTAATTTCTAATGGGGCATTAATCCTGAATAGTGTTTGGTGATAGGAAACAACAGATGTAAAGGGCATATTGTATAGATCTGTCTACAGAGAAGCTGTCTGAACGTAAGCAGTAGTTTCAAAGTTTAAAAATAATAATTTAAAGAAATGGGCGTAGGTGCAGGTTATGTATGTGTGGCTCACCACCTCCCCAGCCTTCTTTCCATAAGCTAGAGGTTTAGGGCAAGACTGCTCATTTTGTAGATTCTCTAAGTAGTCCGTGGTATTCTCTCAATTTTGATGCTCAGTAATTGGGTGTGGTGCTCATTTTAAAGGCAATGACAGGGGCTCCTGGCTGGCTCAGTAGGTAAGAGCATGAGACTCGATCTCAGGGTTATAAGTTCAAGCCCTACGTTGGGTGTAGATAGGACTTAAAAATAAAATTTTAAAAAACAAAGGCGGGTTCCTGGATAGCTCAGTTGGTAAAGCATCTGCCTTCAGCTCAGGTCACGATCCCAGGGTCCTGGGATTGAGCGTCAAATTGGGTTCCCTGCTCAGCAGAGGAGTCTGCTTCTCCCTCTAACTCCCTCTCTGCTCATGTTCTCTCTCACTCGAATAAATAAAATCTTTAAATACATAAAGACAAAGGCAGGCACATCACTATATTGTCCATAAAATGTCAGGTATATGTCCCAGTTTGCAGAGATAATAAAAAATAGGAGAAAATGTGTGTGTCAAAGTGTTGGAGATTATATGTAAGAATGATGTTTAGAAATTAAAGATTAAAATTGTTCAGCTTTTGTTGGTAACTTTTCTTTTATAGAACTAGTCAATTTCAAACGAAAGAGAGTGGCAGCATTTAGAAAGAATTTAATTGAGATGTCTGAACTGGAAATAAAGCATGCCAGGGTAAGTGTTTTTCCTTTAAATTAAGCCAGCTTTTTAGGCCACCCCCCACCCCATTTATTTTCCCAGCTCACCATCCCAGTATCATTGGCAGGTGAGGTTTGCTTTGCGGTATTAATCTACTGTGATATATGTGGGAGTTACTTGTTGGATTATTTTTTCTTCTGCAAACCAAAATTCTGTAATATATGATGAAATAGTGTTTTTGAGAAGAGCATATTAGTATCTTAGGATATTTATTTATTTATTTAGTTTAGAAAGGAAGAACTTCCTTGTATATTTAAGGTTTGTAGCTTAATTTGATATGGAACAGGTGGAGAAAGATGGTTCTCAGTGTTGGGTATGCGTTAGAATCTCCTCAAGGAGCCTTTAAAGTGTTGCCCTGAGCAGTTGGCTCAGTTTCTGGGTGTGGCTTTTCACACAGCTCCTGGGTACAGCTGCCTGTGAGTCGTGGCAGTTCTGTCTGGCCCAGGGCTACAGGATCAGCAGGGAGCCACAGTAGGAGGGAACTGCCACTGGCCAGTCAGCACTGGTTAAGCAGGAAGACTTTGAACATATGTGTGTATTTTGAGTTTCTTTATTTTGACTACACCATTTATTTACTTTTTGATTAAGTTCAAGTCTTGTGTATGGCCTTTTAAATTGGGGTTTTAGAGTGTCCTGTATATGTAAATCATACCCATGGTGTTCTGGGTGTTCGGAGTTTTCTCAATTCCTTTTAAGTGAGAACTTTGTAAAGCAATTTGTGCTAGACCTTTATGAATATTCATCATTTATAATCTCACTCATAAGTAATTTTTAGCACCTTTTTATCTGGTCTTTCCAAGGCCTTCAGTTTAAAGAACAACTCTTCTATAGTGTTTAGTTTACGTCACAGCAAAATTGGCAGGATTGAATTGAGAGCAGACCTGGGGTGGCAGCTGTGAGCCTCTCCAGGTGGCAGTCCCAGACCCTCAGAGGGTGAGGAACTCACCAACATGAAATTGGGGTGCATGTTGTAGCATGAGGTGCAGTTGTGATTTAATGAAGAAAAAGATAACCCAGTTTGGTTGGCTTTAAATCTCTTATGAAAAGCTTAAGTTGGTGGGTTTGAGTCATTCTTATAGATAAGTAGGAGGTCTGGACTCTAGAGAGATGCTTTGGTCTACCTTAACTTTTGTCTTCCAGAACAATGTCTCCCTCCTGCAGAGCTGCATTGACTTGTTCAAGAACAACTGATCTGCCTTTTCTCTGGATGAAGGAGGTGAATGTGAAAGAAAGCCAGCATCACTTGCACTTAAATCATTACCACAGAAGATTTATTACCTTTAACTTCAGTTTAAAATTATGTGAATAAATATTTTGATTTCTAAAAATCTTAACACTTAACCATGTTGGTTTAAAAATATTTCTATTGCATGCTACTTGGACATAACTAATCTTTTCCTTATGCATTTAATACCTCAGAATGGTCAGAATCTACATACTGGGTCTTCCTGTAATTTGTCTTTAGTTATTAAAGAGTACAGGAAACGTGCCTTCTGGAACCAAGTATAAGCAATGGCCTGGTGCATGTTGTCTCATGGTTTCATGTGCCCATATCCCTACAAACCAGTTAATTTAGAGTAGGTGCCACTGATGACAGAGAAGTCAGCTGCTTGTTGCAGGTAACATACACATTCCATTCCTTACTGTGATTCGCCCCCCCGCCCCCCCCGGACTCATGGTTCTTTAGTCACCTTAAGTGATTGTATTGTAACAAGAACAAAAAAATCTCATTTGTCTTTATATACCCTTTGCAGCTCCATTTTTTGTAGTTGTATATTTGAGGGGCAAGAAATAACTTAGGGTATGAGAAATAATACGGCCTGCTTTAGAAGATGGCGGGTTCATGTTAAGACGTGAGCTCTCTTCCTGACCATAGAGGGAGGCATGTGTGTGTGGACTTTTTATAAAGTGTATAATAAAATAATAAATCATGTTACCATACGGAGTGTTTTTGTGCAAAAGAAGGCCCAAGTGTGCCCCAGGACTTCATGTGGTGCTTCATGTAGGGCTTCAAGGTCTCTGCCCACCATCCTAGGCTCTGTTCAGATCCTCATCTTTTGAGACTACTGATGGCCAGTGTTTTAGAAGGTCCCTATATCTGGATTTGTTGGCTTGCTCATGGGTTCATTTTGGGTTTGCACTTTTTACAGGCTTTAGCATAAGTGATGCGGTGTTCTCAGGCCACATAGCTCCTGTCATTGGTGATGACTGAGCATTTAAGGTAGTATCTGCTGGGGGTTCCCCTGTAAATTTTTTTTTTTAAATATTTTTTTTATTCATTTATTTGACAGAGGGAACACAAGCAGAGGGAGTAGGAGTGGGAGAAGCAGGCTTCCTCCCACTGAGCAGGGAGCTCGATGTGGGGCTCAAAATCAGAACCCTGGGATCACGACCTGAGCCAAAGGCAGACACTTAACAACTGAGTCACCCAGGTGCTCTACCCTGTTCTTTGATTACCCTGGTACAAGGGTTGCAGAATATTGATGTCTGAACACCACAGGGAGCTGTTTTTCTTCTAATTAAACTGTTACTGAAGTCTAGCTTCCACACCCAGCCAGTTAAATGAACCGGGTACCTAAATTTCTAAATGGGCCAGACGCTGAAGCTTGCTTCTCCATGTCAGATATTTAGGAAGCATAGTGCACAAAATGAATTTAAACAGTTTTAACTCCAGTCTGGTTTCCTGACCATATTTATCTCCTGCTTAACCTGACAGCCCCACATTATACTGTTCATAGCACAAATGTTAAATGTTGTTGGGGTAGGTGACTTAGTGTCCCTGGAGCTCCAGCTGCTGGCACGGCATGCTTCAAGGCTCAACTGTCTTTTAGTCATGACTGGGTCTGATGGTCATTTCCAGGAAACCATGGGGATCTGAGTGGGTGAGGAGTGTTTCCAGCCCTTTCCCACCGGTGTCCATCAGAAGAGCCATCCCTATCTTTGTGCTGTCTTATGCTCAGTATTCCCGAGGAACCAGGTAGACCGCAGAGAGGTGGCCAACGTCCTGGAACATGAAGGCAAGGCAGTGTGCTAGATGCTGGCGTGTCCGTCCTACATGCTGCAGAGCCTGTGTGGGTGGGGGAGCAGAGCAAAGGCGACCTGTATGTGTACCTCTGCAGGGGAAAGGCAAGCTGTAAACTAGCTGCTGAGGAACCTTCTGAGTGTGGAGGTGGACTTAGAACTTTCTGAAATGTTTTAAGGCCTTTGGGTGAATTGGGGTCACTTTGGAATGATTTGTAGGGGTGTCAGTAAAGTGAGTGACCCCTGGTGATCCTAGGGGTGTTGAATTGTAGCTTGCAAAGCCATGGTTGCCAGGTGACGGACAAGGGAAGACCACCGTGGTCTGTAAAACCAGAACAAGCTGTGGGCCAGCTACCTCCACACTTGGCCCACCCTCATCTTTTGGGGTGTCACCGTTTGCCTTGCCCGCCTTTTGAGGTTCATTGAGAGCATGCCTAGACTCAGCCCTTTAAGGGGTGGATTTTACTTGGAAGCTCTTTTCCTGCAGATAGGAAAGTGCGTTGCACTATCCGCTTTCTGCCTATAGGCGGCAGAGGCTCCCAGGGCAGCCACACGCCCCCTTGTGGGCCCTCTCCGAGTGCAACCGAGCAGGGAAGCCTGGTAGTCCTGCAGTTGCTCAAAGGATCATCTTTTTAAAATATGTTTTTTAAAAAATACTTTCTTGGGAGAGCATGAGCAGGGGGGAGAGGAAGAAACAGGCTTCCTTCTGAGCTTGGAGCCCAACATGGGGCTCAATTCCAGGACCCTGGGATCATGACCTGAGCCAAAGGCTAACACTCAGCTGGCTGAGCCACTCCTTTGGCTGAAGAAGCACAGAGAGGCAGACTCCCTGCTGAGCAGGGTGCTGGGTGTGGGGCTTAATCCCAGGGTGGGAGATCTTGACCTGATCATAAAGCAGATACTTAACTGATCCACCCAGATGCCCCTCAAAGGATCATTTTGAGGCAGGAAGAGAAATGTCATGGGACCTGAGATTTCAAGTTCTGGGTGGTGTGTTCCCAGACCAGCAGACCTCCACGATTCAGGTGGGCCTCTGATCCCTGCTGACTCAAGACGCAATGTCTGTTGCTGAGGCTGCTCCCTTTGGGACTGGTATCAGACAGCTGTGAGGTAATGGGAAGGGGGTTGGTTCAGAGCTGGACCAAGTGACAAGGCTAGAAGGCTGGCCAGGAGAACCCTTCCCCATCCCATCCCCTGAACACATGTCTTCCCTTGCCTGGATGGGCAGAGCAAAGGTTCCCCATCAGAGGTTGGTTTTGTTGCTATTTAAGGGCATTTACTTTTTTTCTTTAATCTTTTTTTTTTTTTTTTAAGATTTTATTCATTTATTTGACAGAGGTCACAAGTAGGCAGAGAGGCAGGCAGAGAGAGGAGGAAGCAGGCTCCCTGCTGACCAGAGAGCCCAATGCGGGGCTCGATCCCAGGACCCTGGGAGCACAACCTGAGCCGAAGGCAGAGGCTTTAACCCACTGAGCCGCCCAGGTTCTCCTCTTTAATCTTTATTTCTGACTATAAAAGCAATAAGTACTTAGCAATCTAAACAGTAAAAATATATATGAAGTAGTAAAAGTCCTGTTATTAGGGGCTCCTGGCTGGCTCAGTTGGAAGAGTGCAACGGGGTCGTGAGTTTAAGGCCCACATTGGATATAGAAGTTACTAACACAGATCAACTTTTTTAAAAGTCAGTTATTAAATAGGCTTCTGATTTTCTTTTCCTCCTAGCCATATGTGTAGTGTCGTTTACAGACAGGAATTTAGGGATGCCCGGGTTGGGGTGTAGTTTGGAAGTTCCTAGCTGTTGGGTATCTCTCTGGAACGCGTCTCCATGGCCCTGTCTCCTGAGCATCTCTTTGGCATCTTGTGCTTCCACTGCCCATCCCCCCACTCCCCAGCTCTCTCAGCCAACATCCCCCTTCCCGCAAGGTTTCATAAAACTGAAGTCTTGTTATTCTAGGAGGGTTTTAATATTAATTGACTCGCTTCTTTTTTTAAAGATTTTATTTATTTGGCAGATCCCAAGTAGGCAGAGAGGCAGGCAGAGAGAGAGGGAGGAAGCAGGCTCCCCGCTGAGCAGAGAGCCCAATGCGGGGCTCTATCCCAGGACCCTGAGATCATGACCTGAGCCTAAGGCAGAGGCTTAACCCACTGAGCCACCCAGGTGCCCCCACTGACTTGCTCTTTTATGAGTTACAAAACTCCTTTAAAGCTTGTTAAACTGTGGGACCTGTAATACTCAAAACATTCGGGAAAAGGAGATTCATCATCCCAGCCCACAGCCATTTTTCTAATGGTTGCCTTCCGGCCCTTGCATTAATTCATTGGGAGCACCCTCAGCCACCGAGGGATTTTTTAGCCTCAATCAGATGGGAGGGATCTGGGCCCTCCAGGCATGGGATTCCTCCTGAACTTTGCCTTGGATTACTGGCGGGTGTGGGGGCTGGTGGGCTGCTCCTGTTTCAGGAACTGTATGTTACTGGTCTTATTTTTTTAGCCGCCACGTTGCAGATCTCTCCTGTCACTTTAGAGTTGTTTGCAGGTGGAATGGAGATTGTTTGTCCTTCCTTTGCCGTGTCCCCTCCACATGGCAAAGCCACAGAAGGAACTTTTCATGCCCTGGGTGATGAACCCAAGACAAGGCAAGATTCCAGAACAGCGAATAGAAATTGCTGCTGGGGATGACCCTGATTCCAGCCTGATACACACAGTCATTCTTGGCATAGTTGAAAGCTGCAGCTTCCCATTGCCCTGTCCTGCCAGCTTAAGGGAGGTTTCTGCAAAGCGGTTTGCTCAGTGTGGAAACTTCAAGCCAGAGGCGGCCTTCCAGATTCCAGCTGGCTCCAGCTGTGGCTCTCAGGGCCTCTGCTCCTCGAAGCTGCTGATTGTATCACACAAGCCTGTAATTCAGTTGTGCTGGAAGGCAGGTGGGCGAGCCTGTGTTTAGGGGCTGAAAAACAGGCAGGAGGCGGCGGAAGGATACAGGGAAAGGACGCGCAGGAGAGCAGAGGAGAAGGAGCCAGGGACCGTGTGCAGATAGGCGGTGGATAAAGCCCCACTCCTTCCTTCCTTCCGTGAAGCTGATCTTGGCCTGCTCAGCGAATGTCCCAGAAGACAGGAAATCCTGTCTGGGCGGTCGTGAGGGAAACGCTGGAAACACCCACTGGGTCCCCACGGGTCCTCCTTAAGAGTGTTTTTCTTAAGTCTGGTTTGTGTCTGTAGTGCTTTGGACCCCTCTTGCACTGTCTGTTAAAGCGCTGCTCCCACTAGGAGGGGCAGGGTACACAGAGCTGGCCAGATGGGACTTGCCTCAGAGTTGGGGACAGGAGGTGGAGATGCCCTATGGTGGGCTGCAAGGGTCCTTGTGGGGGAAGGGGTGGGGGTGCAGGTCTGGGACAGGCAGCCCAGCTCCATCCCAGATAAGCCCCTCCTACCTTCACCCCTTAAGGCTTCATTTTAAAACACAAGTCTGATTGTGACCCTTCTCTACCTTCCATGACTCTCCATTTGATATAACAGAAAAGCCCAAGTCCTTGCCTGATTTGCTGCCCTTGCCTGGTGGAGGTGTTTTCCAAAGCTGTCTAAGATGATAGATATTTCCAATCCCATGTTTGTGTAATGTGACCTTGTGGCTTCCTTGTCACAGGAGGTGAATCTCCTCTCCCTGCCCCCTTGAGGCTGAGCTGGCTTTAATGATACATGTGCAAGCCATAGAATGGGACAGAAGTGATGTGGGGGAGGTACCTTCCCAGTATAGACCAGAGGAAGAAGCCTGGATTTCTCGATGACCGTTGTTCCCCTGGAGCTTCTCTCTGTCTCTGTCTCTCTACTGCTATGCTGGGAGAAGCTAAGCCTCATTTGGGAGAGGCCCTGTGTCTCAGCTAAGCCCAGCCTTCCAGTCATCCCAGCCCAGAAACCAGACAGGTTTCTAGAATTCTCTAGATCAGCAGTGTCCCATAGAACTTCGTGTGTGATGGAAATGTTCCATATCTGTGCTGTCCAATACAGTGGCCATTAGCACATGTTAGCTAAGTTGTAGAGAGAACACAGAAAATCCTGTTCAGTTTGAATTTGAGTTAAATAGTAAATACTTCTGTAGTATAAGTATGTCCCATGAACCATCTGGGATATACTTACATTAAGAACAATTACTCATTGTGTACCTGAAATCCAAATTTTCTGAGCATCCTGCATGTTTACTGGCTAAGTCTGATACCTGCAATGTGGCTAGTGCCCCTGAGGAAGCGACTTTGCCATTTTGTTTAATTTTTAATTTGATTTGCCACATGTGCCTGGTGACTACTGCACTGGACAGAGCACTCTAGAGAATTCCAGATCCAGTCACTCCTGTCACCCCAAGACAGTCACATCTCCCCAGCTGAAGCCCCAGACTTTGTGTAACCACTAAACCCTGCCTCAAAGCATGAAATGGTGGTTGTTTTCAAGCAATGACATTGTGGTGGTTTGTTAGCCCTGAACACCCTGTTCAGTTCCTGATTCACTTTACCTTACTCTATGTAAAAAAATGTTCACAAACCTCTCCATCTTGGCTCTATACATGCAGCTTGTTTTCTATCTATTTCTGTTCAACCATAGGATCAAGGACGGTAGGCAGAGCTCTTCACCTTTCCTGTTTTCTGATGTGCCCCAGGTCCAGAGAATAGTGCCCTTCACATAGTGGGTACTTAGTAGATATTTGTGGAATGAGTGAATGAATGTTAAGTGGATGAGGGGGTGACCTCTTTCCAGACCCATCAGGCATGGCTATGCTGTTCACTGTCCCTAGATTCCCTGTGAAGGGTATTCATTCAACAAACACTCCATGCCAGGTACCGTCCCAAGACCTGGGGATACAGAGGTGGCCATGACGGGTGACGATCCTGTCCTCAAGCAGTCTCTCCTCTGAGAGGGCAAGGTTCCAGGAGGGCGACCCTCAAATCGCTGTTTCACTTGGTGTTGGTGACATGAACGCAGGCATCATAGCTACTTTCCCAGGCATGGTCTTGTCTCAGCCTCTCACTGTGGAAAATTTTGAAAAATTCTGGTGCCTAGGCCGGCCTTCATAGTTTCCGATTTCCAGCCCAAATGCTGGCAGTTTACAAAACTTACCTGGTGGCTCTGAAGTACAGGCAGGATTAGAACCACTTGTTTAGGGGCGCCTGGGTGACTCGATCTAAGCTTTGGTCTTAATCTCAGGGTCATGAGTTCAAGCCCGGTGTGGAGGTAGAGCGTACTTAAACCACAACAACAACACTTGTTTACATGAATCCTGGTTATTGCCTGTGAGCCAGCTCCATTTTACAGATGAGGCCAGTGAGACTCATAGGCTCTGCCACGTACCCAGAGGAGATAAAGGGGGAGAAACAGTGCATCTGGGAGTCCCTGGGTCTTCCCGCTACAGTGAGGGGACAGGGTCTGACCAGGAGGCAGAGGCCTGGGAGTTGGGCCCCAAGGTCTTTGGAGGGGCCCTCTATCCTGCCGGAGGCTGATAACCACCTCCCGAAGGGCCCAGCCTCCCTCCATCTGGGCCCTCACCCATAGCTAATCAGGCTAATGAGAGGCTCTCTGGCCCCACCCACTCCCTCTCTGTAATTTGCTCTCCGCCCTTCTTTCTAATTTTATTGCCTCCTCAGCAGTTTTCCAGGACCTGGGGACTCGGTTTAAAGCGGGAGGACCCTCCCTTGCTTAATGAAAGGGGCTGCTTTCCTGCTGCAGGCTGCCTGTCCTGGGGGCAGGGGCGGGGTGGACAGCACGGGAAGGGACAGCAGCTCTAGAACCCTACAGGGGTGGCACAATCTAGTGGCAAGTGTTTCAGAGTAGAGGGCAACAACCCCTTCTGTCCAAGTGACGCTCGGAGTAGTCTTTCAGACATCTTTACAGAAACTTCACAGAGGGGCGCCTGGGTGGCTCAGTGGGTTAAAGCCTCTGCCTTCAGCTCGGGTCGTGATCCCAGGGTCCTGGGAGAGCCCCGCATGGGCTCTCTGCTCAGCGGGGAGCCTGCTTCCCCCCTCTCTCTGCCTGCCTCTCTGCCTACTTGTGATCTCTGTTCTGCCTCTGTCTGTCAAATGAATAAAAATCTTAAAAAAAAAAAAAAAAAAAGAAAGAAAGATAAAAGAGACTTCACAGAATATGCAAAGAGAGCAGGCCCCTCCCCTCCCCTCCCTGCATCAGGGGAGAAGCAGCTGGGACACCTGGGCCCCACCATCCGCCTCCGCCTCCGGGGTTGTGCCCTCCCCAGTGTGCGGGCTTTGTGTTGGGGTTTAACTTCTCTTGCTCTCCCCTGGGTCTTGTTTCCCGACCGAACCTTTCCCGCGGGAAAGGATTTGGTGGTGTTTTGGAATCACCCAGCGGTGACCGTGGCACACTCCTTTTGGCATTCCTAAAGCGGGGGATCTTTACTCTGAGCACAAGAAGAGGGTCTCTTTGGCGAAGTTTTTGGCTCCCATGCCAGCATCTAAGAGGTATTTGGAATATTGGTCCCCTCTGTGATAAAGATAAGAATTCAGATCACTTTGAGGGACTGTGAGGCCAAAAGTGGGGGGAGTCCACGCAAAAAGACTTCTAAGCACAGAGCTGGGCACGCACACAGTCAGTGCTTAATAAATGTGACTGTTGTCGTAGGATTGGTCCCTGCCTCTCTCTTGGCTGTGGGCTGTGCAGAATGTGCTCAGGTAGACTCCAAATCAGTGGTGTTTATTCCATGGATTTGGAGCCATTTACCTGGGGGCTAATTCTAGGAATTCCATCTCTGCCCAAGAAGCGTTCCCAGAGGATAGATAACCAGAGGCAACAGGTCATGACTTCCTATGGCTGGGCAGGCAGCAGCCGGGACCCTGCTCTTCTTGTCCGCTGATGCCTTTGTGGGCCCGGCGAGCTTGGACAATGCACTGCTACCCAGCCTGATCACCTGCCAGAGTCCTCCAGGCCAAGCCTGACCTTCCCTGCAGAAAGACCCCCCTGGGAGCCATTCTTTGATTCCTCCTCGGGTTTATCAGTTTTCCTCCAGAGCCCTGGTCATTGAGGCCGCCTCAGCCGTTCCTGCACAGGCAGACCGGGCCTATGTCAGGTCCCAGCCCTCTGTCCCAGGGCACTCTTGCCTGCAACACCCAGCAGTGACCTTCACCTGGCAGAGCTGGAGCTGGTGGGTCCTTGCCCCTCCTGTCGGTGGGATGAATTGGAGCTGGATTCTCACGGCCCCTCACACCCTGCCAGGACTTCTGGAGCTACCTCCCAAGCCCCGGCTGGGAGGAGAGAGGCTCAGAGCGGGGTCTCCTGACCGGGAGTCTGGGGGAGCCCCAGGTGGTAGCTGGAGTTACCTCTGTCTGGTGATCTCAGGGAGCTCCAGGCAAGATGGGCCTCAGAATATTCATTGTGCAAGCCGCTCAGCGTCTGGCTTCTTATCTGAGAAATAGGGGTGAGCATCCCCCACTGGCAGACTGAGGGAAAGGGGGGACCAAACAGAGGGCCCTTTTACAAGCTAAAGGGATTATTCAAATACAAGGACCACTATGATTCAGGGGAGTTTTTGCCCAGAGCAAGGCGGCAGATGCAGAGTGGTGGTCCGTGCCCAGCCCTATAGGAACCACCAGGGTATGAGATGAGCTCCTTCGTTCATTCCAGAAGCAGCTGAGCCAGTACGCATGCTGGGCACTAGGGCTAGCATGGAGAAAATGGACGCTATCTTTCCTCTTACGGAGCTTAGACTCTGCCGGGAACGTTGGGGCAGGAGAGATGATCAAAAAGGCCAATGTAAGAGGCAAAGTGATGCATGCTATCACAACATGTCTATCAGGGAGAGTGAATGGGACCTCACTGAGCAGAGACCTCGGGGCCACGTTGCAGACCAATCCATGGATACTGGGGGGAAGAGGATTCCAGGCTGAAGAAAGAGCAAGGGAGAAGTAGGGACATTTCCAGTGTGCTCTCAGCTATTGGTACATAACAAACTAGCCTAGTGCTTAGAACAGCCCTGTGTATTTTGAATGGGTGGGCCCAGCTGGGCAGTTCTGGGCTGGGCTGGGCTCCCTTGGTTGTCTGAGGTCAGGTTTAGAATGGCCCCCGCTGGGATGGCTCACCTCTGCTCCATTGTGATCTCTCTACTCCAGGCGGGCTAGACCAGGCTTGTGCTCTCAGCAGGCAGGCAAGCTCCCGGCAGTTTCCACTTGCTCTCCCGGGAGCTTGCCCAAGGGAAGAGGGCTCATGAGTGGGTCCAATCTCCAGGAGGGTCAGAGAAGTTGGAGATATTTACCTTTTTTATTACAAATAGTCAGAATACACTTATGGGATAATGACTAGCTGCCAGTTCTGTTTCGGGGGCCAGGTCTACTATTTTATTATTTTATTTTTTGAGATTTTATTTATTTATTCATGAGAGACCGAGAGGCAGAGGGAGAAGCAGTTTCCCCACTGAGCAGGGAGCCAGATTCGGGGCTCGACCCCGAGATCATGACCCGAGCTGAAGGCAGACGCCTATCCATCTGAGCCACCCAGGCTCCTGGGAGCCGGGTTAGATGGATCTAGGAATGGCAGGGAATGGGCTGCCATTGAGGGTTGGAGAAGGAGAGTGGTCCGTGTGTGACCAACAACAGGTGTCCAGGATTGGGCAGGCAGCTGGTGTGGGAAGGACTTGGAATTTTGGACAGAGGCAATGGGAGTGCAGGGATTGGGGTTAACCCATGTGAGGGGAGCATAGTTGGGGTGGTTGGTGGAGGACATGAGAGCTCCCAGCAAATCCTTTGAGGGCCATCAGGCCAACAAAGGGGAGTGTTATTCCAGGCGGCCCTAAAAAGGCAGAAGTAGGTGTAAGAGACTGGATCCTGAAGAGTTCTGATCACCAGTACAGTCCTCATGATGGATGAGCCCCCTGGTTGGTGGCAGGGGTGGGGAGGTGGCGGGGAGGGGATGGGGGAAGGGGAGGTGGGGCTGGATGCGGATGTGTGCTGGGCTTTGCGTACCAGCTGCCATCTCTCTTTTGGGTGGTGTGCCTCCCCCACCCCGAGTAAACCTCCTCACCCCAAATTTTCCAGTGGGCCACTGCAGAGAGATCCCTGATGACCTCGACCCGCCTCTTTGTCTATGTGCCAGGCACTGTGCTACTGTGGGGCAGCCAAGGGTCTGTCCCTTGTCACACGCCAGTGTGGCCAGTGCCAGGTGAGAAGCCAGCCCAGGGATTGGGGGTTCAGGGAAGCCTTCCTGTGGGAAGGGACTGAGATTTCCGTGGCTTGGAGTTGTTATCTGGACAAATTTTTTTTTAATTAAAAGTGTGGGTTTTTTTTTTAATTTTATTTATTCATTTGACAGAGACACAGCAAGAGAGGGAATACAAGCAGAGGGAGTGGGAGAGGGAGAAGCAGGCTTCCCATGGAGCATGGAACACGATTTTGATCCCAGGACCCTGAGATCATGACCTAAGCCGAAGACAGAAGCTTAACCAACTGAGCCACCCAGGCACCCAGATTGGGCAATGTGGGTGGGAGGTAAGGGCAAGCATTCCCAGCCAAAGTGACAAAAGTAGGTCTGACCGCTCCATTCTGCAGGGCTGTGGAGAGAGGAAGTAGAAGCCAGGACCCTGGGGCTTTCCTCGCTCCCTGCCCTTCACTCCTTGTTTGGCCAAAGAAAGTTGCGCCCCCTCCACGGGCCTTGGCTTACTCTTCTGTCAAGTGGTCTGATGGACCTCATGAGTGAATAAGCATCAAAATCACAAGGGAAGGCACTAACAATGCACGTTCCTGGGCTTCCTCCCTGAGTGCCTCAAAGGATGGATGTGCAGTTGAAGCAGCCCAGGAATGTGCCTGCTTCCCTAGCCCCCTGGAGGCCTCTGATGAGAGCCTTGCACACCCACACTTTGAGAAGCTCCACCCGACCCACCGAGATTGCCCACTGGCCCTTTGAACCTGGGATCCACCAAGCACCCTGCTGCACCTGGTACCCTGTTTACCCAGGACCTCCCAGGCACTCGTCAGAGACTACAGGTGGCCCCTTGGGGCTACACCTTGGCCAAACACAAGTCACTGAACCCCTGGCATGGCTCCCCATCCTGGAGGCCTGATTCCGAGTCCACCCGCATCCGGGAACATTAGCTGAAAGGCACCGAGGACCTTGGGAAGAGAGGGAAGGGGAGCTCAGGGGCCTGGGGAGTTTCTGGAAGCTTCCTCCATGGGACCTTCTCCAGGCCTCCTTCTCTCTGCGGCCTCAGTCACCGGGCCTCGTGCTGCTCCTCACCTTTGTCAATATTGATTTCTTCCGCAGCCTCCAACAGCCCGATATTTGTTTAAAGGGCAGGAACAGACATGGCTGACCTTGTACTGTGCGTTTCTTCCTGGTGTTTCTGTCGGGCTGCCTGGTCCTCAGCACGTTCCGCTCACCCCTGGCTCCAGGGTGGGGCTCCAGGCCTGAGGAGAGCTTTCTCACATCACCCTTGACTCCTACTTCCCCTTGAAGACCCCCAGAACCCATCCTCTGGCTCCGTACACATGTGTCTGCACAACGGGCCTAGAACTCAGAACATCCTAAATGTTCCCCAAATCTCCTGGTGGCAGCATGGCTCCAGATTGGAGTCTAAACAAGCCCTGGGAGAGGTCCTTGGGGTGAAAGGCTGTGTGGTTTGAGACAGATGCGAGCATCATTTTCTGTGAAATCAGGACTCAGCGTTGGCTGAGGCTCACTGAACGTTTATTTTTTCCAAATCTGTTCAGAAGAGATCCTTCCCCCCCACAAAGATTTTATTTATTTATTTGACAGCGAGAGAGGGAAAACAAGCAAGGGGAGTGGGAGGAGCAGGCTTCCCACCGAGAGGGGAGCCCTATGCGGGCTCGATCCCAGGACCCTGGGATTATGACCTGAGCAGAAGGCAGACGCTTAACAACTGAGCCACCCAGGTACCCCAGATGAGATCTTCTAATTTTTGTCTCCTTTGAACCTCAAAGGCATGTTTCAGAGAGATCCTCCCCACTCCCAGATTTTGAAATACAGTTGGCCCTTGAACAAGGTGGCAGATTCGTAGCTCCAATCCCTGTGCAGTCAAAAACCACATATAACATTTGGGTGCCCCCCAAATTTAACCACTCATAGTTTACCTTCGACCGGAAGCCTTATCAATATTATGCATAATCAATTAACACACATTTTTAGGTTATATGTATTATATATTGTATTCATTTTGTTTTGTTTTTTTAAAAGTTTTTTTTTTTTTTAAGATTTTATTTATTTGAAAGAGAGGCAGTGAGAGAGGGCATGAGCGAGGAGAAGGTCAGAGGGAGAAGCAGACTCCCCGTGGAGCTGGGAGCCCGATGCGGGACTCGATCCCGAGACTTCGGGATCATGACCTGAGCCGAAGGCAGACACTTAACTGAGCTATCAAGGTGTCCCTATATACTGTATTCTTGCAATAAAGTAAGCCAGAAGAAAGACAACGTTATTAAGAAAATCGTTTTAAGGAAGAGAAAATACATTTCAGTTCTGTACTGTATTTATTGATAAAAACCCAAGTTTCCAGGGTGCCAATCTTATAAAACCACAGCATGGTAATTAAAACTGGGATGTTGACCTTCGTATTAGCATCTTTTTTTTTTTTTTTTTTTTTTTTCGTATTAACATCTTAATCAAACTAAAGCCCCTGTAAGAACCTCCCATGATTTTGCACTAATGTCCTTCTTTTGCTCAGGAAAGGCTTCAGGATCCCATGTTGACATTTACTTGTTTATTTTTTTTGTCTCTGGTGTGCTGTTGTCTGCAAGGGTCATCCTTGTCTTTCAGGACCTGATCCCACGGAGAGTGACTGAGCAGTTACTTTGCTGACGGCCCCTCAGTGCAGGCCTGTCTGGGGCTTCTCAGGGTTAGATGCAGGTCGTGCATGGCAGGCAAGGGCGGTGCGCAGCTCCAGACACCACGCTGAGGGGTCATGGCATTGACACAGAGTCATGACCTTGACGCGTCTTCTTCTGCACTGAAGGCCTGGATCTGTGGTCGGGTGGTCTCTTAGGGGCTTTTCTTCTGCAGGATTATACCTACTTGCCACATCCTGACTAGTTAATAAACTGGGAGAGATGCCTCGAGACCACACAAATCCCTTTTCTTCTCAAACCTTCCACAGATTCTAGCATCTCTCCGCGGATCTGGTCCGTAGCAGGTGTCTGTTTGCCCAGTGCTGATGTTCCCTTCTTTCTTTCCTTCCTTCCACATTTATTCACTGAATCTCCATTGTGAGAAAGGCCCGCACTTCTGCTCCATCGATTTATTTAATCAAGTAGTTATTTATATCAGGATAGACTCATGGTTATTTTATTCTGTGGGTTATACTATAATACCATCATTATTTATTTTATTGTTCGGAGGATTCTAACCCGAGCTGCTCAGAGCTCTTGTGTTCTTTCAACAGGTCCCCCTTTTTATGGGTTCACATGAAGTTCCAGAATTTGCTGTTGGCTTCACTCAGCTAACTGTTAGATATCTTTTTTTTTTTTTTTAAGACTTATTTATTTGAGAGTGAGTGGGGGGTGGGGGAGGGATAGGAGGAGAGGGAGAGAGAATTTTTTAAGCAGACTCCACACTGATGGCCTAGATCTGTGGCCAAGGGGTCCCTGACAACAAGGGCTCCGCTTGGGGCTTGGGAGCCCTGCTTGGGGCTCGATCTCACAACCCTGAGAGCACGACCTGAGCCGAAACCAAGAGTCTGGTGCTTAACTGACTGCGCCACCCAGGCACCCATTTTAGGTACCGTTGTGTTCTGCATAGATCGTGATCTACTGTGGTCACAGAGTACATCTTCTGTGTGATATCAATTATGGGCCAGATTGTGCTCAAAACGTACTCCTTAGCTGACTGGTGTGTTGGCAGACCTGGCTCTTTGGAAGAAATTCCCAACATTTGGAGTTTGGATGTTGTGGTGGTTGTGTTGGGAGCTGGTAACACCAGGCAGGGCCCAGTAGGCTCCATGTCTACTGTTTTCTACAACTTATGTTCCTTCTACGTTAGTGTCTGTTCAGTGAAAACCTAGAGTTCAAAAACCCCAGAATTCCCAACTCATATTGACCTTAGCCTCTGCCAGGCATACAGAATAGCGCCAAGATTTCATGATGATAAAAACTTGACCCTTGTCCAACTCTCAAGAGTGTCACCTGATCTTACCTACTGAGAAAGCTGAGAAGTTTCTTAGTTTGGGTTCTCCCATAAGCTGACCTTGTTATAAGGATTCAGTGCAAGTATTTACTTTGGGACAGGATCTCGGTGGGGGATGGGAAAGTGAGACAGGGAGTGGAGGGCATTGTATTATCAAGCACATTATCACTCTGTGCCCCTGGAGCTCAACCCTGCTGGATAACCTCAAGGGAGAAAATAGAGACCACCTATGTAAGAGTTCTCCTGTCCCTCATGAGCTGGGGTACTTATAAACACACTCCTGTTAGTTTTTGGTTGAGGGTTACTCCTGGGCTTTTCTAGGACTTTAAAAAAGTTCTCTAGGACTTTAAAAAAAATTTTTTTTTAACTTATTTATTTATTTGACAGAGAGAGAGGGAGAGATCACAAGTAGGCAGAGAGGCAGGCAGCGAGAGGGGGAAAGCAGGCTCCCCGCTGAGCAGGGAGCAGGATGCAATGGGGGCGGGGCTTAATCCCAGGACACTGAGACAAAGACCTGAGCTGAAGGCCGAGGCTTAACCCACTGAGGCATCCAGGTGCCCAATTCTCTAGCACTTTTAAGCATGCAGGCAAGACTGGGCTCTTGCTACTGGAGAAAGTCCTCCCCAACGTTGTGCTTGGAGATGGTAAGGGTCTTCTACGGGACACAGGTAAGGCACCAACAGCACCCACTACAGGCATATCCCCATTTTACAGATAAAGAAACAGGTTCACAGAAATGGTACTGAGTTCTATGATTCCGGTAAGGATTGCGGTAAGTGGTTCTAAGTCTCCATCCGACCCCGAAGTCTTCCCTCTTTGCCTTTGCTTCTCATGGTACCTTCCTCCTCTGCCACCTGCTCACTTGCCACAAAGAGGACTGGCTCGGAAATGGGTGCATATTTGCACAACATCACCTCCCATCAGAATGAGTGATGGTTGGGCCTAATGTCTTGGTAATTATACATTCATTGTTTGACTTGGAGGGGGGCGCGTTCCCGGACTATTTCAGGAAGCTCAAGTTATGTCAACCCACCAAGAAGCTTTGTGAAAAGATTAGGCAAATAGACGGAAGAAACTCCTGGCTTTTTGTTTGCTTAGACCGCTGGGCAGACAGAGAACCCTTTTAATCTCTAGTCCCAGGTTCCTCTGACACCTCCAGGAGCTGCAATTTCCCAGAACTGGGATCACTGGAGTGTGTCCCAGCTTCTCACCGGTCACCACCCCCGCATCCTGCATGGCCTCCCCTTGCCTCCACCTCCTGGTTCTACTTCTTGGTTCTTCCTCTGACTCCCTGACCCTCCGTATATCCCCAGCCCGTAGTCCTGGTGAACTTTTGCACCTAGGCCATCCTTAGGAGTCCAGAGAGGGACATCTGGGCCAGGGGACTTGGGCTCTGCCATCAGATACACGTGCGGAGCCCCAGCATCCATTTCCCGAGGGAGGAATCAGTGTGTTGAAGGGGAAATTACCCTTCCCCAGCCCACCTCCTAGGAATGCCTGGAACATCAAAGTTGATGAGGTTACAAAAGGATTGTTACCACCCAGGGCCTGGCTGACTTCCTGGGTTTAAGGCTTCAAGAGACCTATAAACAGACAATAAGCGTATAAAAAGAAGCTATGCCTCACCGCTATTCAGGAACATGGTGAATTAAAACAAGATGTCAGGGGTGGAGGAGTGGGTGTCCAGCCAGCAAGCTGACACTAGGTATTACAGGCATATTTCGTTTTATTGTGCTTTGCTTTATGACACTTTGGAGACAGTGTATTTCTTTTTTCTTTTTTTTTTTTTTAACCAATGGAAGGTTTGTGGCAACCCTGAGTGGAGCAAGTCTGTTGGCACCATTTTCTGACAGCATTTGCTCCCTTGGTGTCTCTGTATCACATTGGGTAATTCTAGACGTATTTTAAACTTTTTCATTATTATGATATTTGTTATGGTGATCTGTGATCAGTGGTTATGACTGAAAGCTCAGATGATGGTTAGCATTTTTATTTTATTTTATTTTTTTCTTAAAGATTTTGTCTATTTACTTGACAGAGACACAGTGAGAGAGGGAACACAGGCGGGGGTTGGGGAGGTGGGAGAGGGAGAAACAGGCTTCCCACCGAGCAGGGAGGCTGATGCGGGGCTTGATCCTAGGACTGCAGGACCATGACCTGAGCCAAAGGCAGACACTTAAATGACGGCCACCCAGGCGCCCCAAATGTTGACATTTTTAAAAAATTTCATTTTAAATTCCAATATAGTTAACATACGGTGTTATGTTCATTACAGGTGTATAATACAGTGATTCAACACTTCATACGTGATCACCCGGTACTCATCACAAGTGGACTCCTTAATCCCCATCGCCTATTTTACCCATACGGCCCATCCAACTCCCTGATGGTTAGCATTTTTTAGCAATAAAATATTTTTATTTTTTAATTTTTTAAAAAAGATTTTATTTATTTATCTGACAGAGAGAGAGAGATCACAAGTAGGCAGAGAGGCAGGCAGAGAGAGAGGGGGAAGCAGGCTCCCTACTGAGTAGAGAGCCCAATGCCGGTCTTCATCCCAGGACCCTGAGATCATGACCTGAGCCAAAGGCAGAGGCTTACCCCACAGAGCCACCCAGGCACCCCAGCAATAAAATATATATATATATATATATATATATATATATATATATATATATATATTTATTTATTTATTTGACAGAGAGAGATCACAAGTAGACAGAGAAGCAGGCAGAGAGAGAGGGAAGCAGGCTCCCCACTGAGCAGAGAGCCCAATGCAGGACTCCATCCCAGGACCCTGAGATCATGGCTTAACCCACTGAGCCACCCAGGCGCCCCAATAAAATATTTTTTAAATTAAACTAGGTACATTTCTTTTAGACATAATGCTATTGCACACTTCAGAGACTATGGAATATTGTAAACATAACTTTTATATATATTGGGAAATCAAAAAATTCATTTGACTCACTCCACTGCAGGGATCTGGAACTGAACCAGTAATACCTTTGAGGTATGCCCATATAATAAAAAAAAAAAGTTCATATCCCAAACCCAGAGAATTACTTCTTCAAATTTACAGCAGAGAGACCCTTGTACACAAGCATAAGGACATAGGTACGTGTGAGGCTGTTCACCAAAGCAGTGCTTCTCAACCATCTGTGGGCTTTTTATTTCCAATCAGTTGCAAGCATGTACATTTTTTATTTTATAATAAGAATGAATTACTAGAGGATGAAATTCTAAAATTCAATTCTTACAAAATACAAGCCTGCGATTTTTATTGTGGGATTCAACACAACAGCACTCTGTCAAAAAAAAGTTTTTCAGTGCTTGGGGGTTCCTCGGTGGTTCAGTGGGTTAAGCATCCACCTTTGGTTCGGGTCATGATCCCGGTGTCCTGGGATCGAGTCCCGAATTGGGCTCCTTGCTCATTTAGCATTTGCTTCTCTCTCTCTTCCTCTGCTGCACCCCCTGATTGTGTGGTTTCTCTTTCTGTCAAATAAATAAATAAAATCTTTAAAATATAGTTTCTCGGGGCACCTGGGTGGCTCAGTGGGTTAAGCCTCTGCCTTTGGCTCAGGTCATGATCTCAGGGTTCTGGGATCGAGTCCCGAGTCTGGCTCTCTGCTCAGTAGGGAGCCTGCTTCCCTTCTCTCTCTGCCTGTCTCTCTGCCTACTTGTGATCTCTCTCTCTCTCTGTCAAATAAATAAATAAAATCTTAAAAAAAAAGATTTTATTTATTTGATGAAGAGAGAAACAGTGAGAGAGGGAACAGAAGCAGAGGGAAGGAGGGAGAAGCAGGCTTCCCATAGAGCAAGGAACCCAATGAGGGGCTTGATCCCAGGACCCTGATCATGACCCAAGTCAAAGGCAGACACTTGGGACGCCTGGGTGGCTCAGTTGGTTAAGCGGCTGCCTTTGGCTCAGGTCATGATACCAGCATCCTGGGATCGAGTCCCACATCAGGCTCCTTGCTTGGCAGGGAGCCTGCTTCTCCCTCTGCCTCTGCCTGCCACTCTGTCTGCCTGTGCTCGCTCTTGCTTCTCTCTGCTTCTCTCTCTATGACAAATAAATAAATGAAGTCTTTAAAAAAAAAAAAAAGGCAGGCACTTAAGGACTGAGCCATACAGGCACCCCTGTAATATTTTAATTTTTATGAAAATAATGCATTTAAATATTACTTGCATAATTAAAACAAATTTAACATCTAGGCAAAGTTGATCTAAGGCAAGAGTAAGCCTCTACCCACCCCTCAAAGGTACACTGGAACCAAATATTCTGAACTCTTCCCTACCTACTGGGAGAGGGACACTGGCTCTGCTCTCCAGGTAAAATATGGATTGAATGGTAAGTATCAAGGGCAAACTCACATAAAAAGGACGGCACCCTGGCCCCAGCTGTAGCCTGAGAGGTTTGGGGGAGGGACTGGTTGGTTGGTTGCATATGAGCCCCTTGTGAGGTGGCTAAAAGCAGAAGAAAGAATTTGGATTTTAGATTCAAATATAACACAGAACTCTAATATCTGACTTCTGAGCAGAGGGTAGACTGAGCAGAGGTATTCAGTCTTGGCTCCCTCCTGAATTTTGGCTCAAGTGACAGTAAAGGGAGACAAAATTCAACAAAGATGGAGAGAATGGAGCTGGAAGACTAATGGAGGAGTTGTTGATGGACTTAGCAGACCGGAGGCAGTGGGGAAGTGGAAAGTTCCATGACTTATACCACAGAACCCCCAAAGTCTCTTTTATTTTCTCCTCTCCGGGTTCTTTGAACTGTGACATTTTGTGATGATTTACCTTTATATGAATCTTTCAATATGGAAAAATCACTTCCTTCCATTCTGGTAGTTTCATTGTATAATCTCCTCCTCCCACTGTTTTCTCTGTTCTTTTTCAGGAACTCTTCTTAGCTGGATGTCAGACCACCTGGATTAATGCTGTATTTTTTTTTTTTAATGTTTTCTTTCCTGGTTTCCAGGCTATCATTTTTCTGTTGCTGTTCTATTTTTGGAAAATGTCATCAACTTCATCCTCTAATGCTTCTATTGGATTTTTTTTTCTATTAAATGCACATATAGTTGTAAGAAATAATACAGATAAATCTTGTGTACCCTTTATCCCTCTCTCTTCTGGTCATGTCTTGCAAAACCATAGTACAACTTCACAGCCAGGACATTGGCATTGTTATAGTTAAGATAGAGAAGCTTCTGTCACTATTTGGATCTCTCTAGTAGCACTTTTTGGAGTGCTTGCCTCTTGCAGCCATTCCTTTTTTAACCCGTTTCTATAATTTTGTCATTTCAACAATGGAATCATAAATGGAATCACACAATGGGGATTCACTCTGGTTATTGATTGTACCAATAGTTCCTACTTAGTAGTATTCCATGGTATGAATGTACTACCATTTCTTTAACCATTTCCAGTGTAACTTTGAGGGGTAGGGAGAGAGACTTTTGATATATCTGTTCCCATTTTTAACATTCTGCCTATATCATATTTGAAATGAGTTTTTTTGTAGCGAGCATATAGTTGGGTCATGTTTCTTGATCCACTCTACCAATTTGTCTTTTAATTGGTAGATTTAGACCATTTACATTTAATGTAATTACTGATATGCTAGGGGTTGAATCTGTCATCTTATTTTTATTTTCTGTTGCTGTCTCTGTTTTTTGTTTCTCTGTTTTCTTTCCTTTGCCTTTCTGTTGGTGGCTTGAACATTTTTTGAATTGTATTTTTACTTACTTACAGTATTTTTGAGTGTATCTTTTTGAGTAGCTCTTTTTGGTGGTTATAACATTATATAAATGTTACATTCAAATTTTCCCTTATAGATAACATGTCATTTCTCTCACTGCTGTCAACATTTTTTAAAAAAAGATTTTATTTATTTGATAGATTTGGAGAAAGAGCACAAGCAGGGGGAGCAGCAGGCAGAGGGAGAGGGAGAGGGAGAAGCAGGCTTCCTGGTGAGCTGAGAGCTGAACATGGGATTCGATCCCAGGGCCCTGGGATCATGACCTGAGCTAAAGGCAGACACTTAAACAACTGAGCCACACAGGCATCCCCAAGATTTTTTTGTCTTTAGTTTTCAGAAGTGTGATTATGGTGTGTTTTGTTGTGGATTTCTTTTTCTTTCTTTCTTTCTTTCTTTCTTTCTTTCTTTCTTTCTTTCTTCCTTTCTTTCTTTCTTTCAAGATTTTATTTATTTATTTGACAGAGAGAGATGGAACACAAGCAGGGGGAGTGGGAAAGGGATAAGAAGGCTTCCTGCTGTGCAGGGAGCCTGACTCGGGCAATCCCAGGATCCTGGAATCATGACCTGAACTAAAAGCAGATGCCCAACTGACTGAGCCACCCAGGTGCCCCCAAGAAATTGGTCCATTTCATCTAGGTTATCAAATTTGGGGGCATAAAGTTGTTCCTAGTGTTCCTTTATTGTCCTTTTAGTGTTCATGGGATTTATAGTGGTGTCCTCTCTTTCATTTCTGATATTAGAAGTTTGTGTCTTCTCCCTTTTTTTTTTTTAAGATTTTATTTATTTATTTGACAGAGACACATATCGCAAGTTGGCAGAGAAGCAGTCAGAGAGAGAGGAGGAAGCAGGCTCCCTGCTGAGCAGAGAGCCTGATGCGGGCTCCATCCCAGGACCCTGGGACCATGACCTAAGCCAGAGGCAGAGGCTTTAACCCACTGAGCCACCCAGGTGCCCCTTCTCCCTTTTTTTTTAGTCTGGCTAGATTTTATTTTATTGATCTTATGATCTTTTTCCTTTTTTTTTTTTTTTTTAAGATTTTATTTATTTATTTGAGAGAGAGAGAGAGCAAGAGCAAAAGTTGGGGGAAGGGGCAGAGGGAGAGGGAGAAACAGACTCCCCCCTGAGCAGGGAGCCCAATGCAGTCCTGATCCCAGGATCCTGGGATTTTGACCCAAGCTGAAGGCAGATGCTTACATGACTGAGCCACTCAGGTACCCTGAAACTTAGGTTGTTGATTTAAGATCTTACTTATTTTTCAATATATGCATTCAATTCTATAAATTTCCCTATGTGTACTGCTTTCATGGCAGCCCACAAATTTTAGTAAGTTGTGTTTTCATTGTCAAAATATTTTTAAGTTTGCTGTGAGATTTTCTCTTTGACCCATTGTTATTCATGAATGTATTGTTTAGTCTCCACATATTTGGGGATTTTCCAGTTATGTTTCTGTTACTGATTTCTAGTTTAATTCCACCGTGGTCTGAGAACAGACATGGTATGATTTCAATTCTCGTAAATTTGTTAAGTGTGTCTTATGGCCCAGAATGTGGTTTATTTTGGCGAATATTCCTTGTGAGCTTAAGAAAAATGTATATTGTGCTATTGTAGGATGAATTAGTCTAAGGATATCATTTACATCCACTTGATATGTGGTGCTTTTGGTCCAACTATGTCCATACTGATTTGGACGTATGTATTGATATGTCCTGTTGGATTTGTCCATGTCACAACAGTGATGCCTGGCTTCTGATATTTCTCTAGGAAAGTCTGCTTCACCACTTCCACCAATGACTGTGTCAGACTATATCTTCCTTCCTCAAAGCTCCCTCCTCCCCTTCCACATTCTTACTTCTAGATTCAGCAGCTGATTTTGCTTCACTTCACTAAGAGATTAGAAGTCATCAGATCCAAACACACAGATCCCTGTGTCTGACTGCATTTATTCATTTACACGATCTTCTCCTTCTTCCTGTTTGCTACAACCCCAGAGACATGTCATCTGCCAGTCCAGACAAATCCCTTCATCTAATTCCATTTACTACTGTTCTGCCAATTCATTTTTTTTAAGGGGGTGGAGGAAGGAGTGACAGAGAGAGAGAGAGAGAACTCTAGGCAAGCTCCACATCTAGTGTGGAACCCAACATGGGGCTCGATCTCACAACCCCGAGATCATGACCTGAGCTGAAATTAAGAGTCGGAGACTTAACCAATTGAGCCACCCAGGGACCTGCCTCCTGCCAATTCAAAGACTTCATTACTTCATTACTTTTTCTGATTTCCTTCCCCATCATCCATCCCTGATCTACTACATTATTTCCACTGGTGCTTAAGTAAGTGGACTATTTCCCATCTTAAAAAAAAACCTCCTCTTGGGGCACCTGGGTGGCTCAGTGGGTTAAAGCCTCTGCCTTCAGCTCAGGTCATGATCCCAGGGTCCTGGGATCGAGCCCCACATCAGGCTCTCTGCTCAGCAGGGAACCTGCTCCCCTTCCTCTCTCTGCCTGTCTCTCTACATACTTGTGGTCTCTGTGAAATAAATAAAATCTTTAAAAAAAGCCCAAAAAACAAAAACAAAAAAACCCTCCTCTTTGAGAAGTTCACAATATCTTGTGATATTCTTGCCAAAAATGTTTAACCTGAATCCAATCATGAGGAAACAACCAGACAAATCCGGGCTATGGGACATTTATGTGACAACTGGCTTGAACTCTTCAAGCATGTCAGTGGCATGAAAGACAAAAATAAAAAAAAGACTGAAGACTGTTTCAGATTAAAGGAGACTGTAGAGACATGGCAACCAAATGGAATGCATGAAACTTGACTGGATCATAAGCCAGGGAAAAAAGAAAGCAGCTAAAAAGGACATTTCTGGACTGTCAGGGAAACGTGTCCATGCTCTGTTTATTCGATGATATTATTGATTCAATATTAAATTTCTTATTTTTTTATTTTTTAAAGATTTTATTTATTTATTTGACAGACAGAGATCACAAGTAGGCAGAGAGGCAGGCAGAGAGAGAGGAAGGGAAGCAGGCTTCCTGCTGAGCAGAGAGCCTGATGCGGGGCTTGACCCCAGGACCCTAGGATCATGACCTGAGCTGAAGGCAGAGGCTTTAACCCACTGAGCCACCCAGGCGCCCCTCGATGTTAAATTTCTTCATGTGGGATGTGACATTGAGGTCACATAGAGAATGGTCTTTTTCTTAGGAGAAGCATGTTGAACTACCACTTTATTTCTGATAATTCACCTAAAATGAATATATATGGGTGTGTGTAGATAATAAATGTGGCAATGTCTTTAAGAATGATGCCTTAAGGTAAAGAGTGAGAAGGTGTGTATGGTATTCTTCTTTCAACTGTTCTCCAGGCTTGAGAATTTTCAAAATAAAAAGTTGAGCAAAGAAGAATCTTCCCTTGATTTGTATTTACCTGCCTCTTACTATATCCAACTCATCCAACTACATGGATGAGTTTGCCATCCAGCTCAGCCAAACTTCTACTCCCTCATGTACCAGTCATCCTTTGGTCTGCTCCTGGCAGGTTTTTGTCCCACCACCGCACTAAACCTGGTCTCTCTCACCATTGTCCTCATAGCCTCCATACTGGCAGCTGTGAGAGCAGCATGCCACAGAGATGGCTGCCTTCTTGTCTCCAAAAGCCCTAGACTCAGCCTCAGCCTGCTGCAAAAACCTCTCAGTTTTTGCTTCCTTGGAGCTCCGGCTCTTTTTTCTTTAAAACCCTCCTTGAGGGAGTTAATCAATTCCTATGGATTTAAAAACTGAATTTGTTCTAGTGATGTCCAAATACGAGCCTCCAGTGTGGATCTTGCCCACGCTGACCACTCAACAATTCCCTTACTTCACGTGCCTTCTGGGATATTTCAAGGCATCTCAAGTTTAACTTTTACTCATTTTTTCATTAATTGAACAAATATTGACTGAGCACCCTCTATGTCCTAGGCAACTGTTCTAAGCACTGGGGATGTGGGGAGAATGAGCCAATGGTGGCTGTACCATTGGAGGACATTCTACCTAGGAGAAACAGGCAAGAAGCAGATGCAGAATTTGATGGTACTAAGGGCTATGAAGAGAATAAATGAAAATGGGGATGTGTGTATTCAAGAGTGTTTGGTAGACTTATATTTTGGGTGATCACAGAAGGCCTCCTTGAGAAGGGGGAGTGTAAAGTGAGATCAGGATGAGAATCTGGGGCCAGGATGAGAAGATTGAGATGAGGATTCTAGGTGGAGGGGACAGCTGGCTTATTTTATTTTTCCTGGTTTTTATTTTTATATATTTTTTTTACTTAAATTCAATTACCCAACATATAGTACATCATTAGTTTCTGATGTAGTATTCAATGATTCATTAGTTGCATATAACACCCAGTGCTCATCACATCATGTGTCCTCCTTAATGTCCATCCCCCAGTTACCCCATCCCCCCACCCACCTCCCTTTCCACAATCCTCAGTTTGTTTCCTGGAGTCAAGAGTCTCATAGTTTGTCTCCCTCTCTGAATTCTTCCCATTCAGTTTTCCCTCCCTTCCCCTACGATCCTCTGCACTATTCCTTATATTCCACATATGAGTGAAACCATATGGCAATTGTCTTTCTCTGCCTGACTTATTTCACTTAACATAATGCCCTCCAGTTCCAACTGTGTTGGTATAAATGGTGGGTATTCATCCTTTCTGATGGTTGAGTAATATTCCGTGCTATATATGAACCACATATTCTTTATCCATTCATCTGTTGAAGGACATCTTGGCTCCTTCCACAGTTTGGCTATTGTGGACACTTGGGACAGCTGGTTTAGATACCCTTAGGTGGGAGTGTGCTTGGCATGTTCCAGAACTGAGATGTGTCCCCAGAACAGAATCTTGATCCCTTCTCTCTTTGCCTTGTTTTTTTGAATTTTAGGTCACTTAAGATCTGCTCATCAATTCTATCTGAAAAAGCTGCAGTTGACCTTGAATTCTTATTTTGGAATCTTCAGATCAGGAATGTCTCCCTCTCTGGGCTAGAAAGCACTTTGATTCTTTTATGGGCAATGAGTCAGGATCTAAGGACAAGATGCAGGCATTTGTCAGGGTTCTGCCTGTCCTTTTATCTTCCACCACATGCAAAGTCCCAATAATAATCCTGACATCTGTTTGAAGGGGGCAGGTTTCCATTGTCAACTGGGTCTTGGCTCTACCCCATCCCACCCTCCATCCTCTGCAGGGTCCTTGTGTTCCTGGAGACTAGAGAGGGTGAGTGTGAGAGGGGCCTGGGAATTTCAGCTTATAAGTGTCTCTCCCAGTGAAGTGAAAAGGGTCCTCTGACTCTGTTTGATAACATTACCAGGTAGAAATTGCAGCCAATGATGATAAAAAATCTTTGCACCTCCCTCAGGGCTGGATCCCATTAGGCCTTGCCAGCGAGGCAAAAATCTATCTTTTCCTAAAGAGAGAGTATGTGGGAAACCACTCCTTGAATAGATTAGAAACATACTTAGAACTTAGTTTTTTTTTTTTTTTGAATGGGCAACACAGTCACATTTTGCTAAAATTTAATAAAAGAAGTTAAAAAAAGTGTACCCAAAAAGTCTCCATACCGTTGTCCCCAACCTCCCCGTTCCTCTCCACCTCCATGCCCCGCCCTGCCCTACAAATCCATTACCACCTTTATCCATTTCTGCTGGGTCTTTGTGTGAGGACCCACTCAGAACCCCAGAGCTGGTAGAAAGATTATTTTAAGCTGGAGACATTTGAGATTCAACAGATGCAGAAGGAAGCCTTTGGAGTTTCCCTTATCTGACTAAAAGTAGAAACTTCTGAGAAAGGAGGACTGCTGTAAATCCTCTCTTGGAGGCAGTTTCTACTTCCAGGAGAGAGACCAAGAGTAAACCTGCCATAAGTTCCCTCTCCAGGGGAGTTTTATGGCCATGAAGAAAAGGAAAAGATCCCCTGCACTTGCATAAACAAGCATTATCACAAACTTTCTGATCTCCGGTTTATTCTCTACACCTGTTTGTTTTTCCTAAAGAAACCTATTTGCTCTTTTTATAGAAGCCTTTATTCTCTCCCCCCCGCTTTCCCCTACAAATTTAGGCATAGAAGTATATATAAGGCTCAAATTCTAGTGACCACTTTAAGTCACTCCTCATTGAGTAATGAGCATGAGAAATGAGTAATAAGCTGTCTTTTCTCTTGTTGATCTGTCTCTTGTCCTTTTATTTTATTTTTATTTTTTTAAAGACTTTATTTATTCATTTGACAGACAGATATCACAAGTAGGCAGAGAGGTAGGCAGAGAGGTAGGCAGAGGGAGAGGGGGAAGCAGGCTCCCTGTTGAGCAGAGAGCCTGATGTGGGGCTTGATCCCACGACCCTGGGATCATGACCTGAGCTGAAAGCAGAGGCGCTTTAACCCACTGAGCCACCCAAGCACTGCAGGCCCCCATGTGCAAAATCTAAGAGGTTAGAGGACTCTCACCAAGACTTTTATTTTATTTTATTTTATTTTATTTTATTTATTTATTTATTTGACAGAGAGAGAGAGAGAGAGATTACAAGTACACAGGCAGGCAGAGAGAAAGGGGGAAGCAGGCTCCCCGCTGAGCAGAGAGCCCGACTCGGGGCTTGATCCGAGGACCCTGAGATCATGACCTGAGCCGAAGGCAGAGGCTTTAACCCACTGAGCCACCCAGGCGCCCCTCACCAAGACTTTTTTGTGGGGATTCATAAACAAATATTCATAAATATAATCTTCTGAATCTGACTTGTACACCTTCTATTTATTTTTTAGACATGAATGGTTTTGTACCGTATGATTATTACACATCTTGCTTTTTTTTTTCACTTAAAAAGTATATAGATCTCTATATAGATATAGATATAGATCTCTATATAGATATCTATAGATAGATATAGATAGATAGATCTATAGATAGATATAGATCTATAGATAGATATAGATCTATATATCGGTATATAGATCTATATCTATCTATAGATATCTATATAGAGATATCTATATAAATCTCTATATAGATATATAGACATATAGGTAGATAGATATAGATATAAATATAGATAGATTCTCTATCTCTCTCTATATATATATCTCTCTCTATCTATAGATATTTATACATAGATCTATAGATATATAGATATATATATCTATATATATATAGATATATATATAGATATATATATCTTCAAGATATATAGATATATATCTTGAAAACTTTCAATGTCTGTACATAAAGAGCATCTTCATTCTTTTTATACCAGAATAGTATCCATTGTTGGTATGTTCCATACTTTAAAAATTATATTAAATAATAAATATTCAATATAAATAATTTAATCAATATTAATATTTTTGATGACCCTACTGAGGGCCATTTGTGTTGTTCCTGGCCAAGCAGTGTTACAAAAAGTGAGGCAATAAATAACCATGTACATGTATGGTTTCATATGTGTGCAAGTTTTTCTGCAAATTAAATACTTCAAGATAGAAGTGTAGGGTATATGCATGTGTAATTTCGTTAGATTTTTGCCAGCCCACCTTCCACGGAGGTTGTACCAGTATATATTCCCACCAGCAACACAAGTGAGTAGGACAGGAGACCTGGATGGGCAAGCCAGCCTCAATCCTTAATCTCAGTTTCTTCAGCCTTCCTCAGGGCAAATATAGGACAAGTCTTTACAGAAGGAGAAGAGCATGGGGACTTTTCTCATGCTTTGCCCCAGAGCAGCAGTTAGAATAAGGTCCATACTTCTGTAGAAGTTGAAAATTGATACCCGATAATACACAATAAATGTTGGGAAATTCGGGTGGCCGGGGGGATGTCCTGGGATGTCCTAGCAAGCTCTGTTAGGAGCCCACTGTCTCCTTCCTCAAGCATCCTGACAAAGCTCTCTGCTCCTGTAGCCCCAACGTCACCCATCAACCTGCATCTCAAGAATGACTCCTCACTGCAGCATTATTTATAATGGAAACAGCCTAAGTGTCCACGGACAGATGAATGGGTAAAGAAAATAGGACAGATAAAGCTATAGCTATAATGGAATACTATTCAGCTATAAAAAAGAAGGGACTCCTGCCATTTGTGAAAACATGGATGGACGTTGAGGACATCATGCTAAATGAAATGAGGCAAACAGAGAAAGACAAATACTGTATCATCTCACTTGTATGTGGAATTAAAAAAAAAACAAAAAACAAACTTGTAGAAAAAGAGAGCAGATTTGTGGTTATCAGAGGTGGGGGATGGGGGGAATGGGCAAAAGTGGTCAAAAGGTACAAACTTGCAGTTATAAGATAAATAAGTTCACATAATGACTATAGTTAACACTGCTCTACAGGAGTGGAGGACAATTCCTCGGAGGCTTACCTTTGACATATTTCTCAGGTTCGTTCCAGAGCAGTGGAATTCAATGAATATCACAATAAAGTGAGTCCAATGAATGCTTTGGTTTCCCAGTGCACATAAAAGTTACATTTACCAGATACCATAGTCTATTAAGCATACAATACAACCATGTCTAAAAAAATGTAAATACCTTAATTAAAAAATACTTTATTGCTGGGGCACCTGGGTGGCTCAGCAGGTTAAGCCGCTGCCTTTGGCTCAGGTCATGGTCTCAGGGTCCTGGGATCGAGCCCCGCAGTGGGCTCTCTGCTCAGAGGGGAGCCTGCTTCTTCCTCTCTCTCTGCCTGCCTCTCTGCCTACTTGTGATCTCTCTCTGCCAAATAAATAAATAAAATATTTAAAAAAAATACTTTATTGCTAAAAAGTGCTAACCATCACCTGACCTTTCATTGAGTCATAATCTCTGATCATAGGTCACCACAACACATATAATAATAATGAAAACATTTGAACTATTGTGAATTACCAAAATGCGACACAGAGACATGAAGTGAGCAAATGTTGTTGGGAAAATGGTGCCTATAGACTTGCCCCACCCGGGGCTGCCACAGACCTTTAATTTTTAAAAAATTACATTATCTGTGAAGTACCATAAAGCCTAGTGCAATAAAATGAGGTATATGCCTCATTAATTTTTTTTTTTTTGCTATTTCACCAAAGGTGTAATCTACATGCAATGAAATTCATTTATGTATTTTGTGCATTCAGTTCAAGGACTTTTGACCAATTCCTGGGACCTAAACAAGATCTGGAGCCTATCTACCATCTCAGGAAGTTCTTTAGTTTCTCTTTGCAGTCTCCTCGATTCCAGGCAAGCTCTGATCTGCTTTCTGTCACTCTAAATCAGTTTTACCTGTTTAAAATTTTAAGTGGAATCATGGGGTAGGCACTCTTTCACATCTAGCTTCTTCTAACCTGCACAGTGATTTCCAGATTCATCCATGTTGTTTCATCTATGAGTAATTTCATCCTTTTTTTTTTTTTTAAAGATTTTATTTATTTATTTGACAGACAGATCACAAGTAGTCAGAGAGGCAGCCAGAGAGAGAGGAGGAAGCAGGCTCTCCACTGAGCAGAGAGCCCGATGCGGGGCTCGATCCCAGGACTCTGGGATCATGACCTGAGCCGAAGGCAGAGGCTTTAACCCACTGAGCCACCCAGGTGCCCCTAATTTCATCCTTCTTAATTATAATCCCTTTCTGTGGATACACCAAATTTTGTTTGCCTATTTCTTAGCTGATGGGTGTTTGGATTGTTTCCAGTTATTAGCAATTGTGAATAAAGCTGCTATGAACATTTGTGTACAAGCCTTTTATTTCTTAAGATAACTTATGCATTTTAACGTAGACCTTCACAAATATTTGAGCAACTAGTTAATGTAGAGTTGACATGCCCAACATGGTAGCCACTAGCTTGGTGTAGCTATTTATACTTACATCCAAGTCTTCTGGGGAGAGATTTGTGTTTGTTTGTTTGTTTCTCCTGTAAACATCTAAAAGTGGACTTGCTCGGTCATTTGGGAGGTGTATGTTTAAAAGGAATTCCAGGAGCGCCTGGGTGGCTCAGTGGGTTAAAGCCTCTACCTTCAGCTCAGGTCATGATCCAAGGGTCCTGAGATCGAGCCCCATATCAGGCTCTCTGCTTGGCAGGGAGCCTGCCTTCCCCCCTCTCTCGGCCTGCCTCTCTGCCTACTTGTGATTTCTGTAAAATAAATAAAATCTTAAAAAAAAAAAATAAAAGGAATTCCAGTAGTTCCCTGAGTGGTTGTAGTATTTTCAATTCCTGCCAGCAAGGTATGAGAGTTCCAGTTGCTCTCAATCCTAGTCAACACTTGGTTTTGCAAGCCTTTAATTTTAGCCATTCTAGTGGGTGTTTTGTGGTATCTTCCTGTAGGTTTTTTTTTTACATTTCCCTGGTGACTAATGATGTTGATCATCTTTTCATGTACTTTTTGGTCATTTGTATGTCATTTAGAAGTGTCAATTCATGTCTTTCACCCATTTTTTTTTCATTGAGTGGTTGCCTTCTTGTTAGTGTGTTGTACAAGTTTATATGTTCAGAACCTAAGTCATCTTCTCCTTCCTCTCCTCCTCCTCCCCCCTCCTCCCTCTTCTCCCTTTTCTCTTTCCTCTCCTCTCCCTCCTCCCTCTTCTCTTCCTTCTTCTCCTTCTTCCTCTTCCTCTTCTCCATCCTTTCCTCTTCCTCCTCCTCCTCCTCCTTCTTCTTCACCTCCTCCTCCTCCTTCTCTTTCTTCTTCTTTGATATACCTGTTATGAAAATTTTCTCCCAGAATGTGGTATGCCTTTTCAGAGCAGGAACTTGTAATCCTGATGATGGCTGACCCTCCTCCATGGTATGCTGGCCTCCCTGACCCCCTGACTCCTGGCAGTTCCCCTTGACTCACTTCAAGTTATTCCTTTCTTGCTTTGCAGATCAGCTTGTCCAGCTCCTCCTTCCAATCATGGACAAAATCCCTCTCAGTGCTCAGTTTAAAAAAAAAAAAAAAGTCAGGCCTTCACAGAAAGAAGAGACTATTTTTCTACCCTGCTCATCTGTGGTACTCGGTATTCTCTCCCCTTCCACTCCCCCTCATTCCCTGCCTCTTGCCCAGCCCTGCACAAAATCTCTTCTTGTAAATTCCCTTTACTCCTCCTTAATTTCCCACACCCTTGATTTCTATCTACCTTGGATGAAAGAGCAGGTTTTACCTTTGAGGGTAAAATCAAGCCTTTCCCCACTTTGAGGGAAAATTCTCCCAATTTGGGGTGAAATTGGCTTTTTAAAAAGTTATTTATTTATTTATTTATTTTTCTAAAGATTATTTATTTATTTATTTGACAAACAGAGATCACAAGTAGGCACAGAGGCAGGCAGAGAGAGAGAGAAGAGGAAGCAGGCTCCCTGCCGAACAGAGAACCTGATTCAGGACTCCATTCCAGGACCCCGAGACCATGACCTGAGCCGAAGGCAGAGGCTTAACCCACTTGATCATCCAGGTGCCCCGGAAATTTGCTTTTTTAAAAATTAATTATTTTTATTAAGAAATTTGCTTTTATGCAATGTGTTCTACCAGAAATTTCTCCAGGTTCAGTAGTGTCCGAAAAAGCTCTCAGGGATGATGCCTAGAAAGTAAATCATCCATCCCCAGGAACTCTAAATTACAATTTTATGGGATAAAAAGAGGTCCCAGACAGGTCACGTTCAGCAGCAAATTGTATTTCTTCTCTTGCAACATTCTCACCTGTGTGGGCTTCCTGCCCAGGTGTGGACCTTTTGCCAGATTACATGATGAGAGTCTATGGGAGTTTTTGTTAACCTTCATCTGTGTCAGAGTTGCCTACCTGGGTAGCTTTGCATTCCCCCCTTTCTGTCCCTTAGCTTGGCTCTGCCCATGGGATGGACAGTGGTGGGAGGGAGTCTCAAATGCGGTGCCCGGACCTGCAGCAGCTGCATCACATAAGAACCTGCTAGGAAGGCAGATTTCTCCCCACAGCAGCAGGCCTCCCACTCGAGCGTGCATCAGATCACAAGAGGGCTCATCAGAACAATGAGAACAGAAATTGCCTGGGGTAGCTCCAGAATCCCACGGGTCTGGAGAGGGCCTGAGAATGTGCATTTCTAACAAATTCCTGTTTCCAGAATTCACTTTGAGAAACCCTGAGCTGGAGGTCCTGATTCCTTTGGCCTGGGACTTTGTGGGTGGGCCTGGGGGAAGCCTGTGTTTCTTGAAAGCTTCCTGTGGTTCTTTTTTTTTTTTTTTTTTAAAGATTTTTTATTTATTTATTTGACAGAGATCACAAGTAGGCAGAGAGGCAGGCAGAGAGAGAGGAAGGGAAGCAGGCTCCCTGCTGATCAGAGAGCTCCATATCGGGCTTGATCCCAGGATCCTGGGATCATGACCTGAGCCAAAGGGAGAGGCTTTAACCCACTGAGCCACCCAAGCGCCCCTCCCTGTGGTTCTGATGCGCCCCCGAGATTGGTAACTCCTGGTCCATGGGCTCACCCGTGTGATTCTGGGAGTACAGGCAACACTCTGATTACAGAATCTTCTTTCTTCACCTGGCCTTTCCTTATAGGTCAGCTCTGTGTGTCCAGTGCGCTCAGTTCAACATAAATTCCCCCTAAGGGCCTGTGGGGTCCCTCTCGGGGTCTCTGAGCAGGACTGGCTTTCCGGAGTGCCTGGCCTCGGGTGCTGTGGGAGCAGTAAGAGGACAACTCAGGAGAGTGGGTCCCTGGTAAGCTCTGCGTGGGGCCACAGCCTCCTTGGCTAGAAAGAAATGCATCTGTTTTTCTGGTCTTTTGGTGCCAGAGAGCAGTAAGGATTCAAACTGTGGCCAAAGGCTTTGGGAAGTGATGGTATGAGAGGCTGTTCTGTTAAACCCTGAGACGACTGGGTCTACTGTATTAAATACAGGCTTTTGGTGTTCAGCCATGCTTCTTTTTTTTTTTTTTTTAAGATTTTATTTATTTATTTGACGGAGAGAGACACAGAGAGAAGGAACACAAGCAGGGGGAGTGAGAGAGGGAGAAGAGCCTTCCCGCCAAGCAGGGAGCTGGTCTCTGGGCGCGATCCCAGGACTCTGGGATCATGACCTGAGCCGAAGGGAGACGCTTAACAACTGAACCCAGGCACCCCCAGCCATGCTTCTATCAAGTGTGGTCATTCAAGACTTTTAATTGCTTTTCCTCTTTTTTTCTTTTTTTAAAGAATTATTTATTTATTTGACAGAGAGAGAGAGAGATCACAAGTAGAGAGGCAGGCAGAGAGAGGGAGAGAGAGGGAAGCAGGCTCCCCGCTAAGCAGAGAGTCCGATGCGGGACTCGATCCTAGGACCCTGAGATCATGACCTGAGCCGAAGGCAGAGGCTTAACCCACTGAGCCACCCAGGCGCCCTGCTTTTCCTCTTTTATTGAGGCATAGCCTTCATCCAGTAAAATGCGCAGATCTGAAGTGGGCATTTTGATGAATTTTTACCTATGTATACATTTGTGGAACCACCACCCAGATCAGTGCAGAGAACATTTCCCTCATTCCGGGAAGTTCCCTTTAAGTCCTTTTCTGGTCAATCCCTACCTCCCACTACCCCACCCGGTGACCACAATTCTGACCTCCATTGCCACACATTAGTTTTCCCTGTTCTTGAACTTCATATACATTGTTTTTTTTTTTAACATTTTTTAAAATATTTTATTTATTTTTTCGACAGAGAGAGATCACAAGTAGGCAGAGAGGCAGGCAGAGAGAGAGAGAGGAGGAAGCAGGCTCCCTGCCAAGGAGAGAGCCCGATGTGGGGCTCGATCCCAGGACCCTGGGATCATGACCTGAGCCGAAGGCAGAGGCTTTAACCCTCTGAGCCACCCAGGGGCCCCTTTTTTTTAACATTTTAAAAAAAGATTTTATTTATTTATTTGACAGAGAGCAGGAGAGTATGAGCGAGGGGAGCAGTAGGCAAAGGCAGATGGAGAAACAGACTCCCTGATGAGCTGGGACCCTGATGTGGAACTCTGTCCCAGGACCCTGGAATCATGACCTGAGCTGAAGGTAGACACTTAACCAACTAAGCCACCCAGGGGCCCCTTACTTGGTATACATTTTTATATGGGATGTGTTCTTTTGTATTTTGTTTCTTTCCCTCAACACTGTTTTTAAGATTCATCCCTATTATTGTGTGTAAGAGCAGTTCATTCATTTCCTTCTGTGCTATACACAGTATATCCTTCTTCAGTTGGTGGGTTTGGGCTATTACCAATCCAGCTGTGATGTACATTTCTGTACATGTCCTCTGGTGTGCATGAACATGCTCATTTCTTTTGAGTATATATCCAGGAGTGGAACTGCCTGATCATGGATTAAGTGTATGTGTAATCTCTTTTCCTTTTTCTTTTCTTTTCCTTTTATTTCCCTTTTTATTTTCTTTCCCTTTTCCCTTTCCTTTTCCCTTCCCATTCCCTTCCTTTCCTTCCCTTCCCTTTTCCTCTCTAGTAGGTTCCATGCCCAGCCTGAAGCCCAGCACGGGGCTTGAACTCAGGACCCTGAGATCAAGACCTGAGCCAAGATCAAGAGTCGATGCCTAACCGACTAAGCCACCCAGGAGCCTCGGTGTATGTTTAATTTTAGAAGGAATTGCCCCCATAGTTCTCTGAAGTGATTGTTACCTATTTATACTCCTATCAACAGTCCACGAGGTTCTGGTCGATCCACATCCACACCCACCTTGACCTCTCCAGAGGTTTGATTCCGGCCATTCTAGTGAGCGCAGTCCCTGCACTTGTCATTCTAATGAGCATTTCCCTGTAATCACTGACAGGGAGCATCTTGTCACATGTTTCCCAGCCATTTGGGTATTCCTGTTGTGCGAAGTGCTGGTCTGAATCATTTGCCAGTTTGTTTGTTTGTTTTTAGTTTCGTCTCTGAGACCTTTTAGAAAAGGGCAGAAATATCGTAAAATGGTGCCTTCCTTATGCCCAGAATTGGGAGGGGGCTCAAGTGGGCTGGTGAAGAGGAGGATGAGAGAGATAAGGGCCCTTCTTTTTTTTTTTTTTTTTAAAGATTTTATTTATTTATTTGACAGAGATCACAAGTAGGCAGAGAGAGAGAGAGAGGAGGAGGCAGGCTCTCTGCTGAGCAGAGAGCCCGATGTGGGGCTTGATCCCAGGACCCTGGGATCATGACCTGAGCCAAAGGCAGAGGCCTCAACCCACTGAGCCACTCAGGCGCCCCGAGAGAAGGGCCCTTCTTAATGAATCTGTGCCCAGATCCCTGAAGCTTATCATTCTCTGTCTCCCCAGCACCTAGAACAGCCGTCGGCACCAAGACTGGAAACCGGTTAAAGTGCATCAAGTAGGAGCACTGTCCTGTATGGGCATGTGTGTGTGTGTGTGTGTGTGTGTGTGTGTGTGTGTGTTTGGAGGGTGGGCTGTTGGGGATCTCACAATGAATGATATCCTACATGACCTACTCTTGCCATCCTCTGAAGTTACGCTGGACCCTGGGTCCCCTCCAGTTTTAGACAACTGGCCCATAAGTAGCTCCAGGCTGCCAGCTTGCTAACGCAGCCTGACTCAGGCTTGTCGATCAGTCTGCTTGGGTTCCATGAAAACCCTCCCTGGTAACAGGGGTCCTCCACATCCGCTGGGATGTGGATAGTCCCCCACTATCTACACTCCAGCTTCTTCGGGGTCAAAATTTGCCTCCAATAGCGCAGGTCTCCTGGCATCTAGAATCGGGGATTCCCCAGAGGAGCTCCTCAGGGACCACAGGCTGCCCTCCCCCCTCCCAGGTCTATGATAAATGTTTGCTCCGCCCAGGGTGGTTTCCAGACTGGTGATTAACTTTGAACATGTTACGTTCACTTGTGTGCACGGGACTCAGGTAAGCAGCCTCTAGTGGCTTTACCCTTGGCTCCCAAGCAGAAGGATCGGGATTTGTGAACTGAACGGATAAATGAGTGATTTGGAGTCTGGTTCATCTCCCAATCAGGCAAGCTGTCTCTCATTAGTGCCACCTTGGGCCAAAGGAAAAAACAGGACCAGCTTCTCATGTTCTACCAGAGACTCAAACATTTTGACATCTTCTTGTTCTTGATGATTTCCTGACATCCTATTCTCCCTTAATGATTGAACACTTTTGTGTCAGCTAAGTTGTTTGAAACAGTAAATCCCCTTCCCTCTTTCCTTCCTTCCTTCCTTCCTTCCAAAGAAATTGCCTAAACAGAGAATGTGAGGGGGGTTGGGGAACAGAGGGAGAAGGAGAGAGAGAATCTCAAGCAGACTCCACGCCCAGCATGGAGCCCCACATGGGCTCAGTCCCATGACCCTGAGATCATGATCTGAGTTGAAATCAAGAGTTGGTTGCACAACAGGCAGCCCCAGCAAATCTTATTTCTGTGTTGACTTCATAATATAAGAGATGTGTCCAATTGGGGAAAAAAAATGTGGCTAAAATGCTCAGTGGTTCAGTTCTGGAATCCTCAGGTTGATCAATCAATCAACCGATCAATTATTTAAGTAACTGACATTTATTAGGTATGTCCTTGGAGCCCACCATGAGGGATATAATACTGGGGACTTTAGTATGGTGGAGGCATTTTCTGACTCAGTTTCTCCTCCCAGCACTTCATCTATGATCCTTTCCTGGCATGGGGTGGACCCCCTTGTACCTCGCTAATGACTATTGGACCCCAGTCTCTGGCCAGTTTCCAGTGTCTGCTTGTGCTAGGTTGTGATCCCACGGGCTGCCAGTAGGTGCCTCCCTTCTAATACCTGATTCTCTACTGCTGCACGTGTAATGAGAAGTGTAAAAGTAAACTTGGTGGATTTGAAGCATTATTTTATTTTTTTTAAGATTTTATTTATTTATTTGACAGACAGAGATCACAAGTAGGCAGAGAGGCAGGCAGAGGGGGGGGGGGAAGCAGGCTCTGCCAAGCAGAGAGCCCAATGTGGGGCTCGATCCCAAGACCCCAGGATCATGACCTGAGCCAAAGGCAGTAGCCTAACCCACTGAGCCACCCAGGCGCCCCTGAAGTATTATTTTAAAAAAGTTAACTCTGAATGGAGCGTGGCTTTGGGTAGTGAAGGGTATGTAACATTTTTGGGACTAGTGCTGTCCAATAGAACTTTGGGGCAATTTGTTCTACAATCTGAGCTGTCCAATGTCAATAGTCCCTAGCCGCGCATAGCCATTGAGCATTTGAAATTTGGCCAGTAAGACTGAGAAACCAAAATTTAAATTTCATTTAATTTTAATTAATTTAAATGTAAATAGTCACATGTGTCCAATGGTCATGGTATCAGCCCAATTTCGGAATCATTTTTGTTGCTGTCATTTTGGCAAAGGAAAAAGCAGGAGAGGAAATGCAAAAACAGAGAAGGGTCCAGTAAGTCCTCTCCTCACCAGTATCTCTGATGATAGTTTCCACTTCTAGTTGGTTTAGTGTAAGACTGTGGAATCAGAGAGATGTGGGAATCAATTCTGGCCTTGCCACTTAATCGCTGTTATGTTGGCGGGCATGCGAGTTCATCTCTCTGTGCCTCAGTTTCTTCATCTGTAAATTGGGGGGTAAGGACACCAACCTCAAGATTACAAGGAGGAGTGAGTGAAGGACAGTTCTTAGGGCAGCACCAGCAGATAGTGAGTGCTTAAGAAAAGGTTTCCCTTCTGGTAGTGACAGAGCCATGACAGACCACCTAGGTCTGAGCTGGTGGTCTTCCTGCTAAGTGTCTCTACAGGGGCTAAATCAGGGTAAGGACACAATCCAAGGTCAAGAACACCAAACAAATGTATTAGCTAAGAGTCACCTAGGAGTCAGGCTGCTATGTCAACCTCATGCATCCAGAGGTCAAAACCAAGAGGCATGCCACGGGGCTGAGCTGTCTTGCAACAGGGCAAGGTCTATACTCCCACTGAAGCTCTCTGGATAGTTAACCCCTGCAAAGCTTCTATCCTCTCCTTCCTCATCAGTGTCCTGACCATGATCAGGGCCAGACAAACACAGACCAGCTGGAATTCCCATTCTGGGTCCAGTGGATTGGCTGCTTCTGCTTGTCACCTCTTTGACTAGAGGGGTTTTTTGGGTCATATTACTGGGGGTTCTCCCCCCTTGCACCCATCTCACCCAGGGTCCTCAGTGTTTGATGCTCTAACACACATAATATGTGTGAGATGCTGTGGGTTTCCTTTAAAGCAGTGTTCCTCAAATTTTCCTGTGGACACAAATCCCCTGCAAATCTTGTTAACGTGCAGAATGTGGCTCAGGAAGTCTGGGGGTGCTGAGAGTCTGCATTTCTAGCATGCTCTCAGGTGAGACTGCTGTTGCTGGTCTCAGTGCCACATTTTAAGCAGCAAGATTGTCTCAATCCACACCCAGAGTGGAGCCCAACACGGGGCTTGAATGCACGACCCTGAGATCAAGACCTGAGCTTAGCTCAAGAGTCGTATGCTTAACCCATTGAGCCACCCAGGCACCCCTGTTTGTTGTCAAAAATCAGCATCAGGGAGGTATAATTTCCAGAGGAATTAAAAAAATCTGCTGCTTGGGTCTTAACCTTTGAGCTTCTGGTTTGATGGATCTGGAAATGCTACCCAGGCATGACATTTTTCAGTCTTCCTGGGTGGGAGGCAGCGTCAACTTTTTAGTTTTGGCTACTCAAAAGAATCACCTGGAGAGCTTTAAAAAGGCCCTGGTGCTTGGGTCCCACCCTCAGAGATTTTGATCTAGGGAGTTTTCCAAGCTTTGGAGTTTTAAACGTCTCTGAGGTCGAGAAGCACTGTTTCAACTGATCTGATGGGAGTCTGCAGCGGGGTGGGGGGGGTTCTTGTTTTAGAGATGGATGGGAAAGGCCCTTTTGTCTTCATTAGAGAAAGGGATTCTTAGTCCCGGGTGGAAACTCTGAAGTGTCAGCAAAGAATTAGAGTAGTGGCTAAGAGAAGGATGAGCCCTCAGACAGGACAGAGATGTCTTTGTCATGGACCTCACTGTCAGTAAGGGCGAAATGCCCTGGTGCCCAAGGCTTGAGGATTGTTTTTATCTTTCAGCTTCTTTTATTTTCACATTGTTTCAGGCTTCTAGGAAAACTGCAAGAATAGAACAAAGAATTTTTTTTACTCTTCACCCAGATTCAACGTGTGTGTGTAATTATCTTTTTCTGAATCATACGAGAATAATTTGCAGACATGATGCCCTTTACCCCTCAAACTCCAATTGCATAATTCCTAAAAATATAAAGGACATTCTCTTATGTAACCACAATGTAACTGCCCAACTCAGGAAACCTATCAATTCAATACAATCATCTAGAAACCTTATTCAGGCTCGGATTTCACTGAGGGTCCCAATAATGTTCTTTATAGCTAAACAATATCCCTAATCCCATGTTGTAATCCACTGTCCACTCTCTCCTCCACGCTGGAACTGGTCCTTGGATTTTCCTTGTCTTTCACCACATTGGTGTTTCTGAAGTATGACTCTGGAGAACGCCCCTCACGTTAGGTGTGTCTGACATTTCCTCACAAGTCCATTTCCAGTGTGCATTTTGGCAAGAAAACGAGAACAGGGCTGTTGCGTTCTTCTCGGTGCATCGTATCGGGAGAATGAGGTCAATTTCTTGGTTGGGGAGATTTTAAGACAAATTTGGTTAATAAATATTCCCAGTGAGAAGGAAAATCAAAAAGCATCTAGGGAGGCTGGTGTGGTTTGCATGAGCAACTGCGATTTAGCTCAGATTTTCAAAGGACAGGAGCAAAGGTGCTGAAGCCAAGGATTCAAGGCAGAGAGGGAAAAAAACTGGAGAGAGTAATGTCTGCGGAGCTGACGCCTAGAGTGAGCGGAGGCTGTAAAACCTCTCGACGGCTACTGCATGGGCTTTTAAGTAGCTTGCTTAGAAAACATTAATGTGTTTTTCTGTCAGTAAAAAATAGAATGTGTCTATTGTGTAAAACACACACACAAGAAAAAAAGCAGAAGAAAATACCTACTCCCTGCGTCCTACAGCCAGTTGTAATCCCCGCTAATATTTTGGCAACCTCTAGAAAGGGCTTTTAGAGCTGTGCTTGGAGCATGAATCAAAATAAGGAAGAGCTAAGTCTTCTCCGCTGGGGAAGGTGATGTCATGTTCGAGAAGGCCGGGGCGCTAGGGCTGCCTGTGCGTCTCTTTCCCTGGGCCAGGACAACATCTGTAAGCCGAGGAGAGAACTTAGCCCAGGGAGGATGCGTGGGGTGGGTTGGAACTGGTCCAATCTTTGGTGCAAAACTCCGAGGCTCGTTCCAGAAGTTTGGAGCTGGGCAATATTTTACTGATTTGGAAAAACAGAAGTGAGGGAGAATGCACGGCGTAGGGCCGTAGGGGCGTCGCAACTGGAGAGGGTGCGCATGTGTGCTTCACACTGGGGGGCGGGGCGGGGGTGCAGGCAGGGAGCGTATGTCACCCAAAATAGCCTTGACAACTGTCTGTCCAGGTGGGTATTTCTCATTTCTGTTTTATAGACAAGGAAAGCGAGACTCTGACATAGGTGGTGTGGTGGATCTCATCAGCGCCCCACCCCATGTCCTTGGTCACTTGGAGGTCACCCCAGAGGCCCCCATTTGTGCTCATGGCTTCCTGCATCTCTTATCAGGGATGTTCTCTGGCCTTGGGAGCGTGGGGGAGTTAATACACCAAGAACAACCCTCTACCAGGGAATTGATGGCAAATGCCTCAACTTGTTTGCTCCTTGATAAGATAGTTTTTTTATTGGGTCAAGAAACTCATTATGGAAGATTTACCATCTTAACTATTTTTTAAGTTTACAGTATGTATTATGAACTATATGCACCTTGTGCAACAGGTCTCGAGAGCTTTTCAACTTGTAAAACTGAAACCCCATATCCACTGAACAAGTTTCCTTTTCCCCCTCCCTCCCAGCCCCCGACAACCACCATTCTACTTTCTGTTTCTATGAATTTGACTACGTTACATAGAGCATAAGCGGAATTGGGCAGTATCTATCCTTCCATGATGGGCTTATTTCACTTAGCACGATGTCCTCAATGTGCATCTAGGTGGTGGCATGGGACAGAATGTTCTTATGTTTTAGGCTGAAGAATATTCCACTGTAGCTATATACCATATCTTATTTATCCATTCATCCATTGATGGACACTTGGGCTCTTGGCTCTTGTGAAATAATGCCACGCTGAACATGGGTATGCAAATATCTCTTTGAGATTCTGTTTTCTATTATTTTGGACATATGCCCAGAAGTGTGATTGCTGGATCGTATGGTAATTTTATTTTTAAGTTCTTGAGGAATCTTCGTACTGTTTTCCACAGTGGCTACACTGTTTTTCTTGTTGAGACAATTGTGAGATGAGTTTTGTACTCTCTCAGAGGGTCCCCAGAAGGACTGGTCATAGTGCTCACCTGCTCATAAGTGTTCTTCTATTTCCTGCCTCCCCCTTTCTGTTCTCACCGTCCCCCACTCTCTCACCTGTAGTTCCTGGAACTGCTACACAGATAAATGACACACAGATAAACGACCAAGTCTTTGTTGCCGGGTCTGCTTCTTAACTAACACCCATCACATGCTTCAGGTTACGCAGTTCCTAAGTGGCTCATTTGAGTGTCCATTACTATATAATAAACCACCTCGAGGCTCAATGGCTGAAGACAGCAACCTATTATCACTCATCGTTCTGTGGATCGACCGAGCTCAGCCGGGTTGTTTTTGCTTAGGGTCTGTGTGGTTGCAGTCAGATGTTGGGGGGTCGGAGTGGAAGCATCTGAAGGCTCCCCTGGGCTGGACACCCACCATGGCTCACTCCCATGCTGGAATCTCGACGGGGGCATCAGCCAGGGATCTTTAAGTGGTCTCTCTGTGTGGCGAGGGCTTCCTCACAGCATGCTGGCTGGCTTCAGAGAGCCGTATCCCGAGAATGAACACTCTGAAAGGCAGGAATAAGAAAATGCGAGTCCAGTTAGAAGCTTTGCTTGGGAATGTCCCAGTGTCATATGCATTATATTCTATGGACATGGATGGGTCAGGTGCACCATATTCTGTTGGAGAAAGCATGTAGTGGCTCACCCAGATTCACAGGGGTGTAGAAATGGGCTCCACAGCTTGATGCAAAAGAACACGTAGGATGTGAGATATTTTTGTGGCCATCTTCGGAAAATACAGTTGGCCGTGGTGACAGGGTTGGGATTCAAACCCGGGCAGTCTGAGTTGAGAAAATGTGACCTTAATTTCCAGGCTGCCCCCTCTCTAAGAGATAAACTTTAGGGGTTCCTCATATTTCTAAAGATTTTTTTTTTTTAATTTTTAAGTAATCTCTACACCCAACCAACTCAGGGCTCAAATTCACAAGCCCGAGATCAACAGTTGCATGCTTGGCCAACTGAGCCAGCCAGACACCCCTTCACCCCACCCCCCCCAGGATTCCTGATATTTCTAGAGGCTGGAGAGCCAACAATAATGGCAGATTTGAGAAAAGCTTGTTTTTGCTAATTATGACTCCATTTTTATGTCTAGATTGATGTCACCCAGGGAATTACAGGTCTTGGGTGGATTCCAAAAAGTAGAGACAGGTGATGTCTAGTCTTTGTTGACTTTTGGAAGATGATAGAACAGACCATGACATAGTTTATCTGTAACTGTTCAAAAAGAATGCCATGGTCACGTGGGAAAGCTTGGAGGAGGGGGTGAGCCTGCCAAGCTGTGGTAGGCTGAATAATGACCGTCCCCAAGATATAAAGGCCAAATCCCTGGATCCTGCAAATGTCATAGGGAAGAAAGGGTCACAGATGTTGTGACTAAGGGTCTTGACATAGGTAGATTATCCTGGAATACCTGGGTGGG
>PJEN01011061.1:0-66366 GCA_004024605.1 Pteronura brasiliensis | reverse complement strand
TGATGTTCCCTGAGTTAAGTCCTCCTGCCCCCCTCAAGGGGGTGGGCTCTGAGGAAACCAGTTTTTTCATGCTTTTGTTCTCTGGAAGTTTTTATGTTTGTTCACCTTTTTTTTTTTTCCTCTCGCCTTGACCACTTTTGATGGTTTTTGTAGGTTTAGAGGAAAGCAAACTGCACCCTGACCTCCCCCTCAGAGAGAAGCCTCAATCTGTTCTTCTGTGGGTGTTGCAGAGCCCATATAAATCCCCCCTTGGCCGCTGGCAGAGTAGGTTCTGAGTCGCGGTCCCTGGGGACACAGGATCTTCTGCTTGTACCCAAAACCAAGGCAGCGGCAGCTGTGTGGGCAGCTCCAGACCACCAGAGAGGTTCCAAGCAGCGATCACACACTGAGATTTTCCCGCTGGCCTAGGTTTGGAGTGCCTGGTCTTTCTGAGTCTAAGAGCGCCAGGCTTGCGCGCACCTCTTTCAGGGGAGGCTGTGGGTCACCCGCGAGTCTCAGGCTCTGAGAACGGGGTGCAGGTCCGAAAGCACCAGGCTGGGCCTTCACACACCTCTCTCAGAGGAGAGTTTGGGGCGCGTGTCTTAGGTCTGAAACAATGGCGCATGTCAAAGATCGCTGGCTGGGCCTTTGTACCTCTCTCAGGGGAGGACGAGGACACTGCCACAAATGGGTGTCCACCTTAAGAAGTTTTACTGAACACAGACCTTCCTATGGTCAAATGTATGGACATCCGTGAGTAGGGCCCTGTATGCGAATCTTCATGTTTTCAACACAGTCCGTTCCAACAGCTTCCATGTTTCGACCCTGTCAAAACTGTCGAGAGTCCGATCTAAAACACACATCCCTTCACTGCTTTGAAGACTTCTTGACAGTGGTAGACAGTTTGGATTACCACAGGTCTTGATCTGTCATTTCATGATTTGGATGCCTAGGGGACGTGGCCTGCACTTAACTCTGAGTATCCAACCTGCACGGAGCTCATCCTTGTTCTATATTATTCCCTCAACTGAGAAGACACTGCCACGAGTGGGTGTAAGCCTGAAGATGTTTCACTGAACAAAGACCTTCCTAGGTTCACCGGTATGGACGTCTGAGCCTAAGGCCCTATACAGGACTCTTCATGTTTTCAACACAATCAGTTCCAGCTACTTCCACATTTCCACCTACTCAAAACTGCACAAGTCCATCCTAAAGCACACATCCCTTACCGGATTTGAAGCCTTTTCGACAGAGGTACAGTTTGGATTACCAGATGTCGAGTTCTGCCATCCATGTTTTGGAAGCCTATGGGCTGTGGCCTGCACCTCAATCTGGGTGTCTAACCTGCCTGGAGTTCGTCCTTCTTCTATCTTCTTTCCTCTACTGGGAAAACACTGCCACTAATGGGTGTTCACCTTCAGAAGTATTATTGGACACAGACCAACAAATGGCCACTGAATGGACGTCGGAGACTAGGGTGAAGTATACGACTCATCATGTTACCAACGCCCTCAGGGACAAGAGCTTCCATTTGCGACACTTCCAAAACTGTTGCGAGTCCCTCCTAAAGCACACTTCCCTCATTACGTTTGAAGAGTTTTTGAGAAGTAGACTGGATTTCAACAAGTTTTGCACTGCCATTCCATGTTTTGGAAACCTAAGGGCCATGTCCTGCACTTTAATTATATTATACAACCTGCCTAGATTCCGTCCTTTTTCTATCTTCTCTCCTCAACTGGGAAGATTCTGCCATGAATGGGTGTTTGCCTGAAGAAGTTTCACTGAACACAGACTTTCCTATGGTCAATGATATGGACATCTGAGACTAGGGCCCTGTATGTGACTATTCATGTTTTCAACACAGTCCATTCCAACAGCTTCCATGTTTCGACCCTCTCAAAACTGTCAAGATTCTGACCTAAAACATACATCGCTTAACAGGTTTGGAGCCTTCTCGACAGAGGCTGACACTTTGGATGACTATAGGTCGTGATTTGCCATTCCATGTTTTGGACGCTTAGGGGCGGTGACCTGTACTTATCCCTGAGGATCCAACCAGCCCAGAGCCTGTCTTGTTCTATATTCTTCCCTCAACTGGGAAGACACTGCCACGAGTGGGTGTAAGCCTGAGGAAGTTTCACTGAACAAAGACCATCCTAGGGTCACCGGTTTGGACGTCTGAGACTAGAGCCCTATACGCGACTCTTCATATTTTCAGCAATATAATTTCCATCTGCTTCCATGTTTCCACCTTCTCAAACTGTCACAAGTCTGTCCTAAATCACACATCCCTTACAGGGTTGAAGACTTTTCGACACAGGTAGATAGTTTGGATGATCAGATGTCTAGCTCTGCCAATCCATGTTTTTGGAAGACTAAATGCCGTGGCCTGCACTTCAGTCAGGGTATCAACCTGCCCAGAGTCCGCCCTTGTTCTATCTTCTTTCCTCAACTTGGAAGACACTGGCAGAAATGGGTGTCGGCCTGAATTGGTGTCAGTGAACAAAGGCCTTCCTAGGGTCACCAGTATAGACGTCTGAGACTACGGCCCTATACGCGACTCTATGTTTTCAGCACAATCAGTTCCAACTGCTTCCATGTTTCCACCTTCTCAAAACTGTCACAAGTCTGTCCTAAGGCACAAAACACTTACCAGGTTTGAAGACTTTTCTTTCTTTTTTCTTTTTTTTTTAATTTATTTTCAACATAACAGTATTCATTATTTTTGCACCACACCTAGTAGTCCATGCAATCTATGCCCTTTCTAAAACCCACCACCTGGGCCCCAACCTCCCACCCCCCGCCACTTCAAACCCCTCAGATTGTTTTTCAGAGTCCATAGTCTTTCATGGTTCACTTCCCTTCCAATTTCCCCAAACTCCCTTCTCCCTTTTCGACAGAGGTAGACAGTTTGGATGACCAGATGTCGAGCTCTCTCATTCCATGCTTTGGAAGCCTAAGGGCCTTGGCCTGCACTTCAATCAGGGTATCCAAACTGCCCAGAGTCCGTCCTTGATCTATCTTCCTTCCTCAACTGGGAAGACACTGTCAGGAATGGGTGTTGGCCTGAAGAAGTGTCAATGAACACAGACCTTCCTACAGTCACCAGTATGGATGTCCGAGGCCAGGCCTTGTGTACGAATATTAATGTTTTCAACACTGTCATTACCAATAGCTTCCATGTTTCAACCTTCTCAAAACTGTCACGAGTCCGTCCTAAACCACACATGCCTTACTATTTTTGAAGCCTTTTCCACAGAGGTAGACAGTTTGGATGACCACATGTCATGCTACGCCCTTCAAAGTTTTGGAAGGGTAAGTGCTGTGGCCTGCACTTAACCATGATTATCCAACAAGCCCAGAGCCCGTCCTTGTTCTTTCTCCTTTCCTATACTGAGAAGACACTGCAACGACTAGTGGTCACTATCAGAAGTTTCACTGGATGCAGACCTAAGAGTGGTCACTGAATGGATGTCAGAGACTATGGAGAAATATAGGACTCAACATGTTACCAACACCATCCTGGACAACAGCTTCCATTTTTGACACTCTCAAAACAGTTGTGAGTCCATCTTAAATCACACTTCCCTCATTATGGTTGAAGAGTTTTTGACAGACTTAGACAGGATGACCACAAGTCTTGCTCTGCCATTCCATGTTTTGGAAACCAAAGGGACGTGGCCTAAACTTAAATGAGTTTATACAACCTGCCTAGAGTCCGACACTTTTCTATCTTCTATCCTCAACTGGGAAGACACTGCCACGAATGGGTGTCCACCTGAAGAAGTTTCACTGAACACAGACCTTACTATGGTCAAAGCTATGGACATCCGAGATTAGGGCCCTGTATGTGACTCTTCATGTTTTCAACACAGTCCGTTCCAACAGCTTCCATGTTCCAACCCTCTCAAAACTGTCGAGAGTACGACCTAAAGCACACATCCCTTATCAGTTTTGAAATCTTCTCGATAGAGGCAGACAGTATGGATGACCACAGGTCGTGATTTGCCATTCCATGTTTTGGATGCCTAGGGGCCGTGGCCTGCACTTAAACCTGAGAATCCAACCAGCCTGGAGCCCATTCTTGTTCTATATTCTTCCCTCAACTTGGAAGACAATGCCATGAAGGGGTGTAATCCTGAAGAAGTTTCACTGAACAAAGACCTTCCTAGGGTCACTGGAATGGACATCTGAGACTATGGTTCTATACGTGACTCTTCATGTTTTCAACAGAATTAGTTCCAACTGCTTCCATGTTTCCAACTTCTCAAAATTGTCACAAGTCCGTCCTAAGGCACAAAACACTTACCAGCTTTGAATCCTTTTCGACAGAGGTAGACAATTTCAATGACCAGATGTCGAGCTCTCCCATTCCATGCTTTGGAAGCCTCAGGGCAGTGGCCTGCACTTCAATCTGGGTATCCAACCTGCTCATAGTCCGTCCATGATCTATCTTCTCTCTTCAACTGGGAAGACACTGCCAGGAATGAGTGTCAGCCTGAAGAAGTGTCACTGAACACAGACCTTCCTACGGTCACCGGTATGGACGAGCGAGACTAGGCCTTGTATACGAATCTTCATGTTTTCAACACCGTCATTTCCAACAGATTCCATGTTTCAACATTCTCAAAATTGTTGCAAGTCCGTCCTAAAGCACACATGCCTTACCAGTTTTGAAGCCTTTTCCACAGAAGTAGTCAGTTTGGATGACCACATGTCGTGCTCCACCCTTCGAAGTTTTGGAAGGGTAAGGGCTGAGGTCTGCACTTAACCATGATTATCCAAGCAGCCCAGAGTCCGTCCTTGTTCTTTCTTTTTTCCTCTACTGGAAAGACACTGCCACGAATGGGTGGCTCGCCATCAGAAATTTCACTGGACACAGAACTTCGAGTGGTCACTGAATGGACGTGGACACTAGGGCGAAGTATACAACTCTTCATGTTACCAACACCATCTGGACAAGAGTTTCCATTTTAGACACTCTCAAAACTGTTGTGAGTACATCCTAAAGCACATCTCCCTCATTCTGTTTGAAGAGTTTTTGACCAAGGTTGACTGGATAACCACAAGTCTTGCTACGCCATTCCATGTTTTGGAAACCCAAGGGTCATTTCCTTCACTTAAATTAGATTATACAACCTGCCTTGATTCTGTCATTTTTCTATCTTCTATCCTCAACTGGGAAGGCACTGCCACGAATGGGTGTTCGCCTTCAGAAATTTCACTGGACGTAGACCCTCGAATGGTCACTGAATGGACGTCGAACACTAAGGTGAAGTATAGGAATTATCATGTTACCAACACCTTCTGGGACAACAGCTTCCATTTTCGAGACATTCAAAACTCTTGCGAGTCCGTCCTAAATCACACTTTCCTCATTATGTTTGAAGAGTTTTTGACAGAAGTAGACTGGATGACCACAAGTCCTGCTCTGCCATTCCATGTTTTGGAAACCAAAGGACCGTGGCCTACACTTAAATGAGATAATAAAACCTGCCTAGAGTCCAACCTTTTTCTATCTTCTATCCTCATCTAGGAAGACACTGCCACGAATGGGTTTCCGCCTCAAGAATTTTCACTGAATACAGACCTTCCTATGGTAAAAGCTATGGACATCCGAGACTAGGGCCCTGTATGTGATTCTTCATTATTTCAACTCAGTCCATTCCAACAGCTTCCATGTTCTGACCCTCTCAAAACTGTCGAGAGTCCAATCTAAAGCACACATCCCTTAACAGGTTTGAAGCCTTCTCTGCAGAGGTAGACAGTTTGGATGACCACAGGTCGTGATCTGCCATTCCATGTTTAGGACGACTATGGGCAGTGGCCTGCACTTCATTCTGGGTATCCAACCTGCCCAAAGTCCATCCTTGTTCTATCTTTATTCCTCTATTGGGAAGACACTGCCATGAATGGGTGCTTGTCTTCAGAAGATTCACTGGACGCAGACATTTGAATGGTCACTGAATGAACGTTGGAGACTAGGGCGAAATATACAACTCATCAAGTTACCAACACCATCAGGGACAACAGATTCCATTTCCAACACACTCAATACTGTTACGAGTCCATCATAAAGTGCACTTCCCTCATTACGTTTGAAGAGTTTTTTAACAGAGGTAGATTGAGTGACCACAAGTCTTGCTCTGCCATTCTAAGTTTAGGAAACCTAAGTTCCATGGCCTACACATAAATCAGATTATACAACCTGCCTAGAGTCCTTACTTTTTCTATCTTCTATCCTCAACTGGAAAGACTCTGCCACGAATGGGTGTCTGCCTAAAGGAGTTGCAATGAACACAGAGCTTTCTATGTTCAAAGGTATGGAATTCCGAGACTAGGGCCCTGTATGCGGTTCTTCATGTTTTTAACACAGTCTGTTCCAACAGCTTCCATGTTTTGACCCTCTCAAAACTGTCGAGAGTCCGACCTAAAGCACACATCCCTTAAAGGTTTTAAGCCTTCTTGACAGATGTAGACAGTTTGCATGACCACAAGTTATGATCTGCCATCCCAAGTTTTGGACACCTAGGGGCTATGGCCTGCACTTAACCTTGAGTATACATCCAACCCGGAGCCCGTCCTTGTTCTATATTCTTCCCTCTACTGGGAAGACACTGCCACTAGTGGGTATAAGCCTGAAGAAGTTTCACTGAACAGAAACCTTCCTAGGGTCACCGGTATGGACGACAGAGACTACAGCCCTATACGTGACTCTTCCTGTTTTCAACACAATCAGTTGCAACGACTTCCATGTTTCCACCTTCTCAAAATTGTCACAAGTCCGTCCTAAGGCACACAACCCTTACTTGGTTTGAAGCCTTCTCAACAGAAGAAGACAGTTTGGATAAGCAGATGTCGAGCTCTGCCATTCCATGCTTTGGAAGCCTAAGGGCCATGGCCTGCCTTCAATCTGGGTATCCAACCTTCCCAGAGTCCGTCCTTGTTCTATCTTCTTTCCTCAACTGGAAGACACTGCCAGGAATGGGTGTCAGCCTGAAGACGTGTCACTGAACACAGACCTTCCTACCATCACCGGTATGGATGTCCGAGGCCAGGCCTTGTATACGAATCTTCATATTTTCAACAATGTCATTTCCAAGAGCTTCCATGTTTCAACCTTCTCAAAACTGTTTTGAGTCCGTCCTAAAGCACACATGCCTTACCAGGTTTGAAGCCTTTTCCACAGAGGGAAACAGTTTGGATGACCACATGTCGTGATCTGCCCTTCAAAGTTTTGGAAGGGTAAGGGCCGTGGCCTGCACTTAACCGTGATTGTCCAACCTGCCCAGAGTCTGTTCTTGTTCTATCTTCTTTCCTTTACTTGGAAGACACTTCCACGAATGGGTGTTCGCCTTCAGAAGTTTCACAGGACGCAGACCTTCAGTTGGTTACTATATGGACATCAGAGACTAGGGAGAAGTATACGACTCATCATGTTACCAACACCATCAGCGACAAGAGCTTCCATTTCCGACACTCTCAAAACCATTGCAAGTCCATCCTAAAGCACACTTACCTCATTACGTTTGAAGAGTTTTTGACAGAGGTAGACTGGATGACCACAAGTCTTGCTCTGCCATTCCATGTTTTGGAAACCTAAGGGCCATGGCCTACACTTAAGTTAGATTATACAAGCTGTCGAGAATCTGTCCTTTTTCTATCTTCCATCCTAAACTGGGAAGACATTGCCACGAATGCTTGTCAGCCTGAAGAAGTTTCACTGAACAGAGACCTTCCTATGGTCAATGGTATGGACATCCGAGACTAGGGCCCTGTATGCGACTCTTCATGTTTTCAACACAGTCCGTTCCAACAGCTTCCATGATAAGCTCTATGAAAACTGTCAAGAGTCCGACCTAAAGCACACATCGCTTAACAGGTTTGAAGCTTTCTTGACACAGGTAGAGAGTTTGGATGACCACAGTTCATGATTTGCCTTTCCATATATTGGACGCCTAAGGGCTGTGGCCTGCACTTAACCCTGAGGATCCAACCAGCCTGGAGCCCGTCCTTGTTCTATATTTTTCCCTAAACTGGGAAGACACTGCCACGAGTGGGTGTAAGCCTGAAGAAGTTTCACTGAACAATAGCTTTCCGAGGGTCACCAGTATGGACGACTGAGAGGAGGGCCCTATACGTGACTCTTCATGTTTTCAACACAATCCGTTCCAACTGCTTCCATGTTTCCACCTTCTCAAAACTGTCTCAAGTACATCCTAACGCACACATCCCTTACCATGTTTGAAGACTTTTTGACAGAGGTAGATAGTTTGGATGACCAGATGTCAAGCTCTAACATTCCAGGTATTGGAAGCCTAAAGGCCGTAGCCTGCACTTCAATCTGGGAATCCAACCTGTCCATAGTCCGTCCTTGTTCTATCTTCTTTCCTCAACTGGGAAAACACTGCCAGGAATGTGTGTCAGCCTGAAGAATTGTCACTGAACCAGACCTCCCTACGGTCAGCAGTATGGACGTCCGAGGCTAGGCCTTGTATACGAATCTTCATGTTTTCAACAATGTCATTTCCAACTGCTTCCATGTTTCAACCTTCTCAAAACTGTCTTGAGTCCGTCCTAAAGCACACATGCCTCACCAGTTTTGGATACTTTTCGACAGAGGTAGAGAGTTTTGATGACCACATGTCATCCTCCACCATTCAAAGTTTTTGAAGGGTAAGGGCCGTGGCCTGCACTTAACCATGATTATCCAACCTGTCCAGGGACCATCCTTGATCTATCTTCTTTCCTCTACAGGGAAGATACTGCCACAAATGCGTGTTCGCCTCCAGAAGTTTCATTGTACGCAGACCTTTGAATGGTCTCTAAATGGACGTCGGAGACTAGGGCAAAGTATATGACTCATCATGTTACCAACACCATCAGGGACAACAGCTTCCATTTCTGACACTCTCAAAACTGTTGCAAGTCCATCGTAAAGCACACTGCCCTCATTACATTTGAAGAGTGTTTGACAGAGGTAGACTTGATGACCACAATTCTTGCTATGCCATTCCATGTTTTGGAAATCTAAGGGCCATGGCCTACACTTAAATTAGATTATACAACCTGCCTAGATGTCGTCATTTTTCCATTTTCTATCCTCAACTGGAATGACACTGCCACAAATGGGTGTCCACCTGAAGAAGTTTCACCAAACACAAAACTGTCTATGGTCAAAGGTATGGACATCTGAGACTAGGACCTGTTTGCGACTCTTCATGTTTTCAACACAGTTCTTTCCAACAGCTGCATTTTTCGACCCTCTCAAAACTGTCGAGAGTTCTACCTAAGGCACACACCCCTTAACAGTTTTGAAGCCTTCTTGACAGAGGGTGACAGTTTGAATGATGAAAGGTCGTGATATGTCATTCCATGTTTTGGACGCCTAGGGTCTGTGGCCTGTACTTAACCCTGAGAATCCAACCAGCCTGAAGCCCTTCCTTGTTCTATATCCTTCCCTCAACTGGGAAGACACTGCCACGAGTGGGTGTAAGCCTGAAGAAGTTTCACTGAACAATGACCCTCCTAGGGTCTCTGCTATGGCCGTCTGAGACTAGGGCCCTATAGGCAACTCTTCATGTTTTCAACACAATCAGTTCCAACTGCTTCCATGTTTCCACCTACTCAAAACTGTCACAAGTCCATCTTAAAGCACACATCCCTTAGCAGGTGTGAAGACTTTTCTACTGAGGTAGACAATTTGGATGTCCAGATGTAGAGCTCTGCAATTCCATGTTTTGGAAGCCTATGGGCTATGGCCTGCAATTCAATGTGGGTATCCAACCTGCCAAGAGTCCGTCCTGGTTCTATCTTCTTTCCTCAACTGGGAAGACCTTGCCAGGAATGGGTGTCGGCCTGAAGAAGTGTCACTGAACACAGGACTTCCTAAGGTCACTTGTATGGATGTCCAATAGTAGGCTTTTTATGCGAATCTTCATGTTTTCAAATCATCATTTCCAACAGCTTCCATGTTTCCACTGTCTCAAACCTGTCGCGAGCCCATCCTAAAGCAAACATGCCTTACCAGATTTGAAGCCTTTTCAAAAGAGGTAGACAGTTTGGATGACCACATGTTGTTCTCCACCATTCAAAGTTTTGGACGGGTAAGGGCCGTGGCCTGCACCTAACCATGATTATCCAACCTGCCCAGAGTCCGTCCTTGTTCTATCTTCTTTCTTCCACAGGGAAGACACTGCCACGAATGGGTGTTCACCTTCAGAAATTTTACTGGATTCAGACCTTCGAATGGTCCCTGAATGGACGTCAGAGACTAGGGCGAAGTAAACAGCTAGTTTACTAGGGACAACAGTTTACTAGGGCGAAGTAAACAGCTAGTTTACTAGGGACAACAGCTTCCATTTTCAACACTCTCAAAACTGTTGTTAGTCCGTCGTAAAGCACAATTCCCTCATTACATTTGAAGAGTTTTGACAGAGGTATACTGGGTGCCTACAAGTCTTGCTCTGCCATTCTATGTTTTGGAAGCCTAAGGGCTATGGCCTACACTTAAGTTAGATTATACAACCTGTCTAGAGTCCGTCCTTTTTCTCTCTTCTCTCCTCCACTGGGAAGACACTGACATGAATGCATGTCCACCTGAAGAAGTTTCACTGAACACAGACCTTCCTATGGTCAAAGGTATGGACTTCTGAGACTGGGGCCCTGTATGCGACTCTTCATGTTTTCAACAGAGTCCATTCCAACAGCTTCCATGTTTCGACCGTCTCAAAACTCTTGAGAGTCCGACCTAAAGCAAACATCCCTTAACAGGTTTGAAGCCTTCTCGACAGAGGTAGACAGTTAGGATGACGACAGGTGGTGATCTGCCATTCCATGTTTTGGATGCTTAGGGGCCGTGGCCTGCAATTAACACTGAGTATCTAACCAGACCCAAGCCCGTCCTTGTTCTATATTATTCCTTTAACTGGGAAGACACTGCCACAAGTGCGTGTAATCCCGAAGTATTTTCACTGAACAAAGTCCTTCCTACGGTCACTGGTATGGAAGCCCGAGACTAGGGCCCTATATGCGACTCTTCATGTTTTCAACACAATCAGTTCCAACTGCTTCCATGTTTCCACATTCTCAAAACTGTCACAAGTCCGTCCTAAAGCACACATTCCTTTCCAGGTTTGAAACCTTTTCGACAGAGGTAGACAGTTTGGATGACCAGATGGTGAGCTCTGCATTCCAAGTTTTTGAAGCCTAAGGGCCATGGTTTGCACTTCAGTCTGGGTACCCAACCTGCCCAGAGTCCGTCCTTCTTCCAATTTTTTCCGCAACTGGGAAGACACTGCCAGGAATGGGTGTCGTTCTGATGTAGTGTCACAGAACACAGACCTCCCTATGGTCACAGCTATGGCCGTCCGTTACTAGGCCTTGTTTACGAATCTTCATGTTTTCATCACCGTCACTTCCTACAGCTTCCATGTTTTGACCTTCTCAAAACTGTCTCAAGTCTGTCCTAAAACACACATGCCTTACTAGGTTTGAATCCTTTTTGACAGGTAGACAGTTTGGATAAACACATGTCGTGCCCCGCCATTGGGACTCTTCATGTTTTCAACACAATCTGTTCCTACTGCTTCCATGTTTCCACATTCTCAAATCTGTCACAAGTCCGTCCTAAAGCACACATTCCTTTCCAGGTTTGAAATCTTTTCGACAGAGGTAAACAGTTTGGATGACCAGATGGCAAGCTCTGCAATTCCAAGTTTTGGAAGCATAAGGGCCGCACCTGGCACTTCAATCTGGGTATCCAACTGGCCCAGAGTCAGTCCGTGTTCTAACTTCTTCCTCAACTGGGAAGACAATCCCTGGAATGGGTGTCAGCCTGATGAAGTGTCACTGAAAAGAGACTTTCCTACTGTCACTGGTATGGCCGTCTGAAACTAGGCCTTGTTTATGAATCTTCATGTTTTCATCACTGTCAATTCCAACAGCTTCCATGTTTCGACCATCTCAAAACTCTCTCGAGTCACTGAACAGAGACCTTCCTATGGTCACTGATATGGACGTCCCAGACTAGGTCTTGTATATGAATCTTCATGACTTCAATACCGTTATTTCCAACAGCTTCCATGTTTTGACCTTCTCAAAACTGTCGCGAGTCAGTCCTAAAATAAACATGCCTTACCAATTTTGAAGTCTTTCCCACAGAGGTAGACAGTTTGGGTGACAGAATGTCGTTCTATGCCTTTCAACATTTTGTAAAGGTAAGAGTCATGGCCTTCAGTTAACCATGATTATCCAACCTGCCCAGAGTCTGTCCTTCTCTCTTCTTTCCTCTACAGGAAAGACACTGCCATGAATGGGTGTTCGCCTTCAGAAGTTTCACTGGGCACAGAACTTTGAATGGTCACTGAATGGACGTCAGAGACTAGGGTGAAGTATACGACTCATAATGTTACCAACAACATCAGGGCCAATAGCTTCCATTTCTTACACTCTCAAAACCGTTGAGAGTCCGTCCTAAAGCACACTTCCCTCATAACGTTTGAATAGATTTTGACAGAGGTAGAATGGTTGACCCCAAGTCTTCCTCTGCCATTCCATGTTTTGGAAACCTAAGGGCCATGGCCTTCCTTAAATTAGATTATACAACCTGCCTAGAGTCCGTCCTTTTTCTATCTTCTATCCTCAACAGAAAGACACTGCGAGGAATGGGTGACCGCCTGAAGAAATTTCACTGAACAGGTAACTTACTATGTTCAAAGGTATGGACATCTGAGACTAGGGCCCTATATGCGAATCTTGATATTTTCAACACAGTCCATTCCAAGAGCTTCCATGTTTTGACAATCTCAAAACTGTCGACAGTCTGACCTAAAGCACACATGCCTTACCAGTTTTGAAGACTTTTCCACAGAGGTAGACAGTTCGGATGACCATATGTCATGCTATGCCATTCAACGTTTTGTAAGGGTAAGGGCCGTGGCCTGCACTTAACCATGATTATCCAACCTGCCCAGAGGCCATCCTTGTTCTATCTTCTTTACTCTACTGGGAAGACACTGCCACAAATGGTTATTCACCTTCAGAAGTTTCACTGGACGCAGACCTTCGAATGGTCCCTGAATGGACGTCGGAGTCTAGGGTGAAGTATATGACTCATCATGTTACCAACACCATCATGGACAACAGCTTCCATTTTCAACACTGCCGAAAGAGTTGCCAGTCGTCCTAATGCACACCTCCCTCGTTAAGTTTGAAGAGATTTTGGCAGAGGTAGACTGGGTGACCACTATTCTTGTTCTGCCATTCCATGTTTTGGAAAACTAAGGGCCATGTCCTACACTTCAGTTAGAGTATACAATCAGCCTAGAGTCCGTCCTTTTTCTATCTTCTATGCTCAACTGCGAAGATACTGCCACAAATGGGTGTCCACCTGAAGAAGTTCACTGAACACAGACCTCACTATGGTCAAAGGTATAGACATCTGAGACTAGGGCTCTGTATGCGACTCTTCATGTTTTCAACACAGTCCGTTCCAACAACGTCCATGAATCAAACCTCTCAAACCTGTCACAACTCGGTCCTAAAGCAGATATCCCTTACCAGGTGTGAAGCCTTTCAACAGAGGTAGACAGTTTGGATGACCACAGTTCGTGATCAGCCATTCCATGATTTGGACGCCAAGGGGCCGTGGCCTGCACTTAACACTTAGTATCCAAACGAACCAGATCCCGTCCTTGTTCTATATTCTTCCCTCAAATGAGAAGACATGGCCACGTGTGGGTGTAAGCCTAAAGAAGTTTCACTGAACAAAAACATTCCAAGGGTCACCGGTTTGGTCGTCTGAGACTAGGGCCCTATACGTGACTCTTTTTGTTTTCCACACAATCATTTCCAACTGCTTACGTTTACACCTTCTCAAAACTGTCACAAGTCCATCCTAAAGCACACATCCCTTACCAGGCTTGATGCCTTTTCGAAAGAGGTAGACAGTTGGGATGACCAGATGTCGAGCTCTGCCATTCCATGTTCTGGAAGCTTAAGGGCCGCGGCCTGCACTTCAATCTGGGTATCCAACCTGCCCATTAGGTTTCCAAATCAAGGAATGGCAGAGCAAGACTTGTGGTCATCCTGTCTACCTCTATCAAAAACTCTTCAAACATAGTGAGGGAAGTGTGCTTTTGGATGGACTCGCAAATGTTTTGAGAGTGTAGAAAATGGAAGCTGTTGTCCCTAATGGTGTTGGTAACATGATGAGTCGTACACTTTGCCCTAGTCTCCAACGTCCATTCGGTCACAATTCAAAGGTCTGCGTCCAGTGAAATTTCTGAAGGAAAACACCCATTGGTGGAATTGTCTTCCCAGTAGAGGAAAGAAGATAAAACAAGAACGGACTCTGAGCAGATAGGATAATCATGGTTAAGTGCAGGCCAAGCCCTTATGCTTCCAAAACTTTCAAAGGTGGAGCATGACATGTGCTCATCCAAACTGTCTACCACTTTCAAAAAAGCTTGAAATCTGGTAAGGCATGTGTGCTTTAGGATGGACCCGCAACAGTTTTGAGAGCATAAAAATGGAAGTCCTTGTCTCTGATGATGTTGGTAACATGATGAGTCGTATTGTTCACCCTAGTCTCTGACGTCCATTGATTCACCATTCAAAGGTCTGCATCCAGTGAAATTTCTGAAGGCAAACACCCATTAGTGGCAGTGTCTTCCAAGTAGAGGAAAGAAGATAGATCATGACGGACTCTGGGCAGGTTGGATAATCCTGGTTAAGTGCAGGCCACGGCCCTTACCCTTCCAAAACTTAGAATGGCGGAGCAAGACATGTGGTCATCCAAACTGTCTACCTCTGTCAAAAAGGCTTCAACACTGGTAAGGCATGTGTACTTTAGGATGGACTCACAAATGTTTTGAGAAGGACGAAACATGGAAGCTGTTGGAAATGATGGTGTTGAAAACATGAACATTCATATACAAGGCCAAGCCTCGGATGTTCATACCAGTGACCGTAAGAAGGTCTGTGTTCAGTGACACTTCCTCAGGCCGACACTCATTCCTGGCAGTGTCTTCCCAGTTGCAGAAAGAAGATATAACAATGATGGACTCTGGGCAGGTTGGATACCCAGACTGAAGTGCAGGCCACATCCCTTAGGTTTCCAAAACATGGAATGCCAGAGCTCGACATCTGGTCATCTGAACTGACTACCTCTGTCGAAAAGGCTTCAAACCTGGTAAAAGAAAGTGTGCTTTAGGTCGGACTTGTGACAGTTTTGAGAAGGTGGAAAAATGGAAGAAGTTGGAACTGATTGTGCTGAAAACATGAAGGGTTGCGAATTGGGCCCTAGTGTCAGACGTCCATACCAGTGACCTAGGGAAATTCTTTGTTCAGTGAAACATCTTCAGACTTAAACCCATTCATGGCAGTGTCTTCCCAGTTGAGGGCTGAATATAGAACAAGGACGGGTTCCAGTCTGGTTGGATCCTCAGGATTAAGTGCAGGCTACAGCCCATAGGCATCCAAAACATGGAATGGCAGATCATGACCTGTGGTTATCCAAACTGTCTACCTCTGTTGAGAAGGCTTCAAACCTGTTAAGATATGTGTGCTTTAGGTTGGACTCTCGACAATTTTGAGAGATTCAAAACATGGAAGATGTTGGAACAGTCTATGTTGAAAACAAGAAGAGTTGCCTATAGTGCCCCAGTCTCGAATGTCCATACCTTTGGCCATAGGAAGGTCTGTGTTCAGTGAAACTTCTTCAGGCAGACACCCATTTGTGACAATATCTTCCTGGTTGAGATTAGAAGATAGAAAAAGACGGACTCAAGGCAGGTTGTATAATCTATCTTAAGTGTAGGCCATGGCTCTTAGGTTTCCAAAACATGGAATGGCAGAGCAAGACTTGTGGTCACCCAGTCTACCTCTGCCAAAAACTCTTCAAACGTAATGAGGGTCGTGTGCTTTAGGATGGACTTGTGACAGTTTTGAGAAGGTCGAAACATGGAAGCTGTTGGAAATGACGGTGTGGAAAACATGCATATTTGTATACAAGGCCTAGTTTGGACGTCCATAATGGTGACTGTAGGAAGGTCTGTGTTCAGTGACACTTCTGGTACCCATTCCTGGTAGTGTCTTCTCAGTTGAGGAAAGAAGATAGAATAAGGACGGACTCTGGGCAGGTTGGATACCCACATTGAAGTGCAGGCCATGGCCCTTAGGCTTCCAAACATGGAATGGCAGAGCTCAACATGTGGTCATCCAAACAGTCTACTTCTTTTAAAAAGGCTTCAAACCTGGTAAGGGATGTCCACTTTCGGTCTGACTTGTGACAGTTTTGAGAAAGTGGAAATATGGAAGCAGTTGGAACTGATTGTGTTGAAAACATGAAGGGTCACGTGTAGGTCCCTTACTCAGACGTCCATACCGGTGACCCTAGGAAGGTCTTTGTTCTGTGAAACTTCTTCAGACTTACACCGACTCATGACACTCTCTTCCCAGTTGAGGGAAGAATATAGAGCAAGGAAGGGCTCTGGGCTGGTTGGATACTCAGGATTAAGTGCAGGCCACGGCCCCAAGGCATCCAAAACATGGAATGGCAGATCACGACTTGTGGTATTCCAAACTGTCTACCTCTGTCGAGAAGCTCCAAACTTGTTAAGGTATGTGTGATTTAGGTCTGATTCAGGACAGTTTTGAGAGGGTCGAGACATGGAAGCTGTTGGAATGGACTGTGATGAAAACATGAAGAGTAGCCTAAAGGGCCCCAGTCTCAAATATCCATACCTTTGAACATAGGAAGGTCTGTGTTAAGTCAGGTGGACATCCATTCATGGCAGTATCTTCCCCATTGAGGAACGAAGATGGAAAAAGTTCGGACTCTACGCAGGTTTTATAATCTAACTTAAGCGTAGGCCGTGGCCTTTAGGTTTCCAAAACATGGAATAGCAGAGCAAGACTTCTGGTCATTCAGTCTACCTCTCTCAAAACCTCGTCAAACGTAAGAGGGAAGTGTGCTTTAGGATGGACTCGCAACAGTTTTGAGAGTGTAGGAAATGGAAGCTGTTGTTCCTGATGGTGTTTGTAACATGATGATTCGTACACTTCGACCTAGTCTCCAACATCTATTCAGGGACTATTCAAAGGTCTGCGTCCAGTGAAACTTCTGAAGGTGAACACAAATTCATGGATTTGTCTTCCCAATAGTGGAATGAAAATAGAACAAAACGGACACTGGGCAGGTTGGATAATCATGGTTAAGTGCAGGCACGGCCCTTACCCTTCCAAAACTGTTAATAGCAGTGCACGACATGTGGTTATCCAAACTGTCTACCTCTGTTGAAAAGGCTTCAAAACTGGTAAAGCATGTGTGCTTTAGGATGGACTCACGACAGTTTTGAGAAGGACGAAACATGGAAGCTGTTGGAAATGACAGTGTTGAAATCATGAAGGTTCGTATACAAGGCCTAGTCTTGAACGTCCATACCGGTTACTGTAAGAAGGTCTGTGTTCAGTGACACTTATTCAGGCTGACACCCATTCCTGGTAGTGTCTCACCAGTTGAGGATAGAAGATAGATAAAGGTCGGATTCTAGGCAGGTTGTATAATACCTTAAGTGTAGGCCATTGCCTTAGGTTTACAAAACATGGAATGGCACAACAAGACTTGTGTTCACCCAGTTACCTATGTCAAAAACTATTCAAACCTAAAGAAGGAAGTGTGCTTTAGGACGGACTCACAACAGTTTTGGGAGTGTCGAAAATGGAAGCTGTTGTCACTGATGGCCTTGGTAATATGATGAGTCCCATACTTTGCCTTAGTCTCCGGCGTCCATTCAGTGACCATACGACGGTCTGTGTCAAGTGAAACTTCTTAAGGTGAACACCCATTCGTGGCAGTGTCTTCCCAGTAGAGGAAGATAGAACAAGAAAGGAATCTGGGCAGGTTGGATAATCATGGTTAAGTGCAGGCCACGGCCCTTATCCTTCCAAAACTTTGGATGGTGGAGACGACATGTGGTCACCCAAACTGTCTACGTCTGTTGAAAACGCTTCAAAACTGGTAAGGCATGTGTGCTATAGGATGGATTAGCGACAGTTTTGAGAAGGACAAAAAATGGAATCTGTTAGAAATTATAAGGTGTTGAAAACACGAAGATGCGTTTACAAGGCCTAGTCTCGGATGACCATACCAGTGACTGTAGGAAGGTCTGTGTTCAGTGACACTTCTTCAGGCCAACACCCATTCCTGGCCGTGTCTTCCCAGTTGAGGAAAGAAGTTGGAACAAGGATGGACTCCGGGCAGGTTGGATACCCAGATTGAAGTGCAGGCCACGGCCCTTAGGCTTCCAAAACATGGAATGGCAGAGCTCGACATCTGGTCATCCAAACTGTCTACCTCTGACGAAAAGGCTTCACAACTGGTAAGGGATGTGTGCCTTAGGACGGACTTGTGAGAGTTTTAAGAATGTGGAAACATGGAAGCAGTTGGAACTGATTGTGTTGAAAACATGAAGAGTTGCATATCGGGCCCTAGTCAGACGTCCATGCCAGTGACCCTAGGAAGGTTTTTATTCAGTGAAACTTCTCAGGCTTACACTCACTCATGACAGTGTCTTCCCAGTTGAGGGAAGAATATAGAAGAAGGACGGGCTCCAGGTTGGTTGGATACTCAGGGTTAAGTGCAGGTCACGGCCCCTAGGCTTCCAAAACATGGAATGGCAGATAATGAACTGTGTTCATCCAAACTGTCTACCTCTGTCGAGAAATCTTCAAACCTCTTAAGGGATGTGTGCTTTAGAACGGACTCTCGACAGTTTTGAGAGGTTTGAAACATAGAAACTGTTGGAACGGACTGTGTTGAAAACATGAAGGGTTGCATATAGGGCTCTAATCTTGGATGTCTGTACCTTTGACCATAGGAATGTCTATAATCAGTAAAACTTCAGGCGGACACCCATTCGTGGAAGTCTCCTCTCAGTTGAGGATAGAAGAAAGAAAATGGACGGACTCTAGGCAGGTTGTATAATCTAAACTAAGTGTAGGCCATGGCCCTTAGGTTTCCAAAACATGGAATGGCAGAGCAAGACGTGGACATCCGCTCTACCTCTGTCAAAAACTCTTCAAACGTAATGAGGGAAGTGTGCTTTAGGACGGATCCGCAACAGTTTTGAGAGTGTTGAAAATGGAAGCTGTTGTCCCTGATGGAGTTTGTAACATAAGGAGTCGTATACTTCGCCCTAGTCTCGGAAGTCCATTCAGTGACCATTCGAAGGTCTGCGTCCAGTGAAACTTCTGAAGGCAAACACCCATACATGGCAGTGTATTCCCAGTAGAGGAAAGATGATAGAACAAGGACGGATTCTGGGCAGGTTGTATAATCATTGTTAATCGCTGTCCACGGCCCTTACCCTTCCAAGACATTGAATGGTAGAGCACGACATGTGGTCATCCAAACTGTCTAATTCTGTCGAAAAGGCTTCAAAACTGATTAGGTATGTGTGCTTTAGGACGGAATCACGACAGTTTTGAGAAGGTGAAAACAGGGAAGCTGTTGGAAATGATGGTGTTGTAAAAATGATGATTCGTATATAAGGCCTAGTCTTGCACATCCATACCGGTGACCTTAGGAAGGTCTGTGTTCAGTGACACCAATTCAGGCGACACCCATTCCTGGCAGGGTTTTCCCAGTTGAGGAAAGAAGATAGAACAAACCGACTCTGGGCTGGTTGGACACCCTGATTGAAGTGCAGGCCCGGCCTTTAGGCTTCTAAAACATAGAATGGCAGAGCTCGACATCTGGTCATCCAAACTGTCTACCTCTGACGAAAAGGCTTCACAACTGGTAAGGGATTGTGCCTTAGGACGGACTTGTGACAGTTTTGAGAAGGTGGAAATATGGAATCAGATGGAACTCATTGCATTGAAAACATGAAGAGTCGCATATAGGGCTCTAGTCTCCGATGTCCTAAACCGGTGACACTAGGATTGTCTTTGTTCAGTGAAACTTCTTCAGGCTTACACCCACTCGTGGCAGTGCTTTAGGATGGACTCGCAACAGTTTTGAGAGTGTCGAAAACATAAACTGTTGTCCCTGATGGTGTTTGTAACATGATGAATTGTATACTTTGCCCTAGTCTCTGACATCCATTCAGGGATCATTTGAAGGTCTGTGTTCAGTGAAACTTCTGAAGGCGAACACCCATTCATGGCAGTGTCTTCCCAGTAGAGGAAAGAAGATAGAACAAGGACGGACTCTGGGCAGATTAGGTAATCATGGTTAGGAGCAGGCCACGGCCCTTGCCCTTCCAAAACTTTGGCAGAGCACGATATGTGGTCATCCAAACTGTCTACCTATGTTGAAAAGGCCTCAAAACTGGTAAGGCATGTGTGATTTAGAAGAGACTCGAGACACTTTTGAGAATGTGGAATCATGGAATTCTTGGAAATGATGGTGTTGAAATCATGAAGATTCGTATACAAGTCAAACCTGGTAAGGAATGTGTGCTTTAGGACGGACTTGTGACAGTTTTGAGAAGGTGGAAGCATGGAAGAGGTTGGAACTGATGGTGTTGAAAACATGAGGAGTCGTGTATTGGGCCCGAGTCTCAGACGTACATACCGGTGACCCTAGGAAGGTCTTTGTTCAATGAAACATCTTCCAGTTTACACCCATTCGTGGCACTGTCTTCCCAGTTGAGGGAAGAATATAGAATAAGGACGGTCTCCAGGTTGGTTGAATCCACATGGTTAAGTGCAGGCAACAGCCCTTAGGCGTCCAAAACTTGAGATGGCAGATCAAGACCTGTGGTCATCCAAACTGTGTACCTCTGTCGAGAAGGCTTCAAACCTGTTAAGGGATGTGTGCTGTAGGACGGACTCTCGACAGTTTTGAGAGGGTCAAAACATGGAAGTTTTTGGAATAGAGTGTGTTGAAAACATGAAGAGTCGCATACAGGGCCCTAGTCTCGGATGTCCATACCTTTTAACATAGGAACATTTGTGTTCAGTGAAACTTCTTCAGGTGGACACCCATTCGTGGCAGTGTCTTCCCAGTTCAGGAGAGAAGATAGAAAAAGGACATACTCTAGGCAGGTTGTATAATCTAATTTAAGTGTAGGCCTTTCTCAGGTTTCCAATACATGGAATGGCAGAGCAAGACTTGTGGTCATCCAGTCTACCTCTGTAAAAACTCTTAAAACGTAATGAGGGAAGTGTGCTTTAGAACAGACACACAAAGTTTTGACAGTTTCGGGAATGGAAGCTGTTGTACCTGATGGTGTTGGTAACACAATGAGTCGTATACTTCGCCCTAGTCTCTGATGTCCATTCAGGGGCCATTCGAAGGTCTGCATCCAGTGAAACTTCTGAAGGTGAACACACATTCCTGGCAGTGTCTTCCCAGTTGAGGAAAGAAGATAGAACAAGGACCGACTCTGTGGAGGTTAGATTCCCAGGTGGAAGTGCAGGCGCTGGCCCTTAGTATTCCAAAACATGAAATGGCTGAACTCGACATCTGGTCATCCAAACTCTCTATCTCTGTCGAAAAGGCTTCAAACATGTTAAGGGGTGTGTGCTCTAGGACAGACTTGAGACAGTTCTGAGAAGGTGGATACATGGAATCAGTTGGAACTGATTGTGTTGAAAACATGAAGAGTCACATATAGGGCCCTAGTCTCAGACGTCTATACTGGTGACCCTAGGAAGTTTTTTGTTCAGTGAAATTTCTTCAGGCTTACACCCATTCATGGCAGTGTCTTCCCAGCTGAGGGAAGAATATAGAACAAGGACGGGCTTTGGCCTGGTTGGATCATCAGGTTTCAGTGCAGGCCATGGCTCTAAGGCATCCAAAACTTGGAATGGCAGATCACGACCTGTGGTCATCCAAACTGCCTACCTCTGTTGAGAAGGCTTCAAACCTGTTTAGGGATGTGTGCTTTAGGTCGGACTCTCGACAGTTTTGACAGAGTCAAAACATGGAAGTTCTTGGATTGGACAGTGTTGAAAACATGAAGAGTCGCATACAGGGCCCTAGTCTCGGAATTCCATACCTTTGACCATAAGAAGGTCTGTGTTCAATGAAACATCTTTAGGTGGACACCCATTCATGGCAGTGTCTTCCTAGTTGAGGATAAAAGACAGAAAAATGACAGAATCTAAGCAGGTTTTATTCTCTAACTTAAGTGTAGGCCATGGCCCTTAGGTTTCCAAAACATGGAATGGCACAGCAAGACATATGCTCACCAAGTCTACCTCTGTCAAAAACTCTTCAAACGTAATGAGGGAAGTATGCTTTAGGATGGACTCGCAACAGTTTTGAGAGTGTCGGAAATGGAAGCTGTTGTCCCTGATAGTGTTGGTAACATGATGAGTCGTATACTTCACCCTAGTCTCTGACGTTCATTCAGTAAGCATCAAAGGTCTGCATCCAGTGAAACTTCTGAAGGGGAACACCCATTCGTGACAGTGTCTTCCCAGTAGAGGAAAGAATATAGAACAAGGACAGACTCTGGGCAGGTCGGATAATCATGATTAAGTGCAGGCCACAACCCTTACCCTTCCAAAATTTTAAGGGCATAGCACGATATGTGGTCATCCAAACTGTTTACCTATGTGGAAAAGGCTGAAAATTTTTAAGGCTTGTGTGCTTTAGGACGGACTCGTGACACTTTTCAGAATGTAGAAACTGGAAGATGTTGGAAATGACAGTGCTGAAATCATGAAGATTTGTATACAAGGCCTAGTCTGGAAAGTCCATACCATAGGAAGGTCTGTGTTCAGTGACACTTCTTCAGGCCGACACCCATTAATGGCAGTGTCTTCCTGGTTGAAGAAAGAAGATAGAACAAGGACGAACTCTGGGCAGGTTGGTTTCCCAGATTGAAGTGCATGCCACATCCGTTAGGTTTCCAAATCATGGAATGGCAAAGATCGACTTCTGGTCACTCAAATCGTCTACTTCTGTTGATAAGGCTTCAAACCTGGCAAGGGATATGTGATTTATGTAGGACTCTCCACAGTTTTGAGAGGGTCGAAACATGGAAGCTGTTGGAATGGAATGTGTTGAAAACATGAAGCGTCACATACAGGGCCCTAGTCTCAGATGTCCTTACCTTTGAGCATAGGAAGCTCTGTGTTCAGTGAAACTTCTTCAGGCAGATACCCATTCATGGCAGTGTCTTCCCAGTTGAGCATAGAAGATAGAATAAGGATAGACTCTAGGAAGGTTGTATACTCTAACTTTAGTGGAGACCAGCGCTCTTAGTTTTCCATAACATGGAACGGCAGAGCAAGACGTGTGGTCACCCAGTCTACCTCTGTCAAAAATTCTTCAAACTTAATGAGGGAAGTGTGCTTTAGGACGGACTCGCAACAATTTTGAGAGTGTCGAAAATGGAAGCTGTTGTCAGTAACCTGATGGTGTCGGTAACCTGAGTCGTATACTTCACCCTAGTCTCTGAAGTCCATTCAGTGACCATTCGAAGGTCTGCGTCCTGTGAAATTTCTGAAGGCGAACACCCATTCGTGTCTTCCCAGTAGAGGAAAGAAGAAAGAACAAGGACGGCCTCTCAGCAGGTTGGATAATCATAGTTAAGTGCAGGCCAAGACCCTTACCCTTCCCAAAGTTGAAGGGCATAGCACGACATGTGGTCATCCAAACTGTCTACCTCTGTGGATAAGGCTTCAAAACTGGTAAGACATGCCTGTTTTAGGACGAACTTGTACAGTTCTGAGAAGGTGGATACATGGAAGCAGTTGGAACTGATTGTGTTGAAAACATGAAGAGTCGCGTATAGGGCCCTAGTCTCAGACATCCATACCGGTGACCCTAGGAAGGTCTTTGTTCAGTGAAACCTCTTCAGGCTTACACCCATTTGTGGCAATGTCTTCCCCATAGAGGAAAGAAGATAGAACAAAGACGGACTCTGGGCACGTTGGATACCCATGTTTATGTACAGGCCACGGCCCTTATCCTTCCAAAACATTGAAGAACGGAGCATGACATGTGCTCATCCAAACTGTCTCCCTCTGTTGAAAAGGCTTCAAAGCTGGTAAGTCTTGTGTGCTTTAGGACGGACATGCGACAGTTTTGAAAATGTCGAAATATGGAAGCAGATGGAAATGACGGTATTGAAATCATGAAGATTCGTATACAAGGCCTAGTCTTGCACATCCATACAGGTGACCGTAGGAAGGTCTGTGTTCAGTGACACTTCTTCAGGTCGACACCCATTCCTGGCAGTGTCTTCCCGGATAAGGAAAGAAGATAGAACAAGGATGGTCCCTGGACAGGTTGGATAATCATGGTTAAGTGCAGGCCACGGCCCTTACCCTTCAAAAGCTTTGAATGGCGGAGCACGACATTTGGTCATCCAAACGCTCTACCTCTGTCGAAAAGTATCCAAAACTGGTGAGGCATGTGTGCTTTAGGACGGACTCGAGACAGTTTTGAGAAGGTCGAAACATGGAAGCAGTTGGAAATGACATTGTTGAAAACATGAAGATTCATATACAAAGCCTAGCCACGGACGTCCATACTACTGACCGTAGGAAGATCTGTGTTCAGTGACACTTCTTCAGGTCGACACTCATTCCTGGCAGTGTCTTCCCAGTTGAGGAAAGAAGATAGAACAAGGACTGACTCTGGGCAGGTTGGATACCCAGATTGAAGTGCAGGCCATGGCCGTTAAGCTTCCAATACTTGGAATGTGAGAGCTTGACATCTGGTCATCCAAACTGTCTACCTCTCTTGAAAACTTTTCAAACATGGTAAAGGATGTGTGCGTTAGGATGGACTTGAGACAGTTTTGAGAAGGCGGAAACATGGAAGCTGTTGGAAATGATGGTGTTGAAAACATGAAGAGTCGTGTATAGGGCTGTAGTGCTAGATCCATACTGGGGACCATGAAATGTTCCTTGTTCAGTGAAACTTCTTCAGGCTTACAACACTCGTGGCCATGTCTTCCCAGTTGTGGGAATATAGAACAGGGACCGGATCCATGCTGGTTGGATACTCAGAGTTAACTGCAGGCCACGGCACCTAGGCATCCAAAACAAGGAATGACAATTTACGACCTGTGGCCATCCAAACTGTCTACCTCTGTCAAGGAAGCTTCAAACCTGTTAAGGTATGTGTGCTTTAGGTCAGACTCTCGATAGTTTTTAGAGGGTTGAAACATGGAAGCTGTTGGAACAGACTGTGTTGAAATCATGAAGAGTCACATACAGGTCCCTACTATCGGATGTCCATACCCTTGACCATAGGAAGGTCTGTGTTCAGTGAAACTTCTTCAGGCAGACACGCATTCGTGGCAGTGTCTTCCCAGGTGAGGATAGAAGATAGAAAAAGGACGGACTCAAGGCATATTGTATAATCTAACTTAAGTGTAGGCCTTGGCCCTTAGGTTTCCAAAACATGGAAAGGCAGAGCAAGACTTGTGGTCATCCAGTCTACCTCTGTCAAAAACTCTTCAAATGTAATGAGGGAAGTGTGCTTTATGACAGACTCGCAACAGTTTTAAGAGTGTTGAAAATGGAAGCTGTTTTCCCTGATGATGGTGCTAACATGATGAGTCGTATACTTCGGTCTATTATCCCACCTCCATTCAGTGACCATTTGAAGGTCTGCATCCAGTGAAACTTCTGAAGGCACACACCCATTTGTGGCAGTGTCTTCCCAGTAGAGGAAAGAAGAAAGAATAAGGACGGACTCTAGGCAGGTTAGATAATCATGTTTAATGCTGGCCAGGGCCCTTACCCTTCCAAAACTTTGAATGGCGGAGCACAACATGTAGTCATCCAAACTGTCTACCTCTGTATAAAAGACTTCAAAACTGGTAAGTCATGTGTGCTTTAGGACGGACTTGCGACAGTTTTGAGCAGGTCGAATCATGGAAGCTTTTGGAAATGATAGTGTTGAAAATATAAAAATTCGTGGAGACAAGATGGCAGGGAAAAAGGAGGAGACGCGCTTTCAACCTGTACCCTAAAGTGAGCTGATTACTTTCCAAAGAATTCCGATCACCCACAAAATCAGCCTGAGATCAGAATTATACACATCTGTATCTCTACAGGAGCAGAAGATGCCAGTGGGCAGGTAAAGCGGAGTGGGAATGTCTTACTGATATCAGAAGATAAACCAAAGGAGGAGGGAGACACCAGAGGCAACCCATTGTAAAGTAAAATCCCAATACGAGAGTGCCCTGCATCTGGGGACCAGCATTAACTTGGAATCTGATAGAAAGCACTCAAAAAGAGCAAAGGATCATGGGGGGGGTAAATTGTGGGAATCGGGGTGGCTAGGGATAGGGGCTTAAGTCCCCAGACCCAGGACAGACACCCCTGGCACAGAGGCAGAGAGAGTGGGGGGAATAAACTGGATCTTGGTCCCTGAGCCACCAGCGTGCCTGAGCGTGTGGGTTCCAGCCTCCGTGAGGGTCTGGGATCCTCGCCACCCGGCAGAAGCACAGCCTTTTTGCAGTCCCCATGGGATTGCTATGCCTTGCTATCAGAGTCCAAGTTGCACCCCGCACCATCCCCCAAGAGACCTGCGCACAGGCGCCAGCACGGTGCTCTCAGACCCAGAAAGACCAGGCACTACCAGTCCGGGCCAGCGGGAAAATCTCAGTGTGCAATTGCTGCTTGGAACCTCTCTGGCAGTCTGGAGCTGCCCAGACAGTCGCCGCTGCCATGGTTTTGGGTACAAGCAAAAAACCCTGCATCCCGAGGGACCGTGACATGGAAACTGCTCTGCCAGCGGCCAAGGGGGAATTTATTTGAGCTCTGCAGCCAGACTGAGGCTTCTCTCTCAGAGGGAGGTCAGGGTGCAGTTTGCTTTCCTCTAAACCTACAAATACAATCATAAGCGGTCAAGGCGTGAGAGAAAATAAAAAGTGAACAAAAAAAAAAACCTCCGGAGAACAAAAGCCTGAAAAAAACAGTTTCTTCAGAGCCCACCCCCTTGAGGGGGGCAGGAGGACTTAACTCAGAGAACATCATTGACTGAAAACCCACGTGGCAGCCCCTTCCCCAGAAAACCAACCAGGAAAGAAAAAAAAAAAGACAACAAGATAACCACCACTACTTCATAGGACAACTTTTATTTTTAATGCCTTCCCACTATTCTAGCTCATTTTTTATATAGATATTTTTTAACCTATTTACCATCACAGAGAACTGTCCAGTACATCAAATTGCATAATAACCTTCTAACCTGAACGTTTTGATACATACACCTGTGTTTTTCTTTTGCATTTATATTTTTTAATTTTTTTAATTTTAGTTTAGTTCAGTCTAGTTTATTCCTTTTTTATTTTTATTTTCTAATATTCATATAGAGTTAAACTTCAAGGTAATGCCCTTTCCCCAATCAATGCTACCCCTATAGGTAAACCAATTTTTAATCCAAATTTATCTTAGAAAAGTTGAGTCCTTTAACAACGATATCAAGATACATACAGGAAAAATCAAAACGAACTTCCCTGCCCACACTGAGAATTTATAACCACTCTCCCATCTTTTTCTTCCACCAGTGTTTCTGTGTTTTTGTGTTTGTCCTGATAGTATATAAATCTTACACTTGGGGTTCTTTTTGACGAGGTTCTTCCTTTATTTGCTTCTATATATATATATTTTTTCTCTTGTAATATACTTTTATCAGTCTTTTTGTTTGTCTGTTTTTGTTTGTATACCTCATAAATCTTACCTTGGGGCCCATTTGGGCTGAACCTTCTCTTTATCTTCCCTTTCTTTCCTCTCTCTCTCTCTCTCTCTTTTTCTTTTCCTTTTCTTTTTCCTCTCGTTTGGGTGGGGAATCATGATTGTTCAGAAGCATTCCAGGGTGCACCTTGACTGCACCACTGTCGAGAGATCCAGCTACATCCGTTCAGCCTTCTCTCACCAAAGTGACTAGGAGGAGGAATGCCTAACAGAAGAAAAATACAGAGGATAGGCCTTCTGCAACAGAGCTAACGGCTATCAACATAGACAATATGTTGGAAAGAGAATTCAGGCTAACAATTATCCAGGTAATAGCTAGGTTGGAGAAAGCCATGGATGACCAAACAGAATTGATTAGGGCCAAAATGAAAGCGACCAGAGATGTTCACAATGTTAGGGCAGAGCTGAAAGCTACCAGGGATGAGGTTCACAATGCTCTCAATGAGTTCCAATCTAATCTAAATTCTCTCAAAGCTAGGGTAACTGAGACAGAAGATAGAATTAGTTATCTGGAGGACAAACAGATAGAGAGAAAGGATCAGGAGGAAGCCTGGAACAAACAGAATCAAGGAAATAAATGACGCCATGAAACGTTCCAACGTCAGAATTATTGGAACCCCTGAATGGGAGGAGAAAGAAAGAAGTCTAGAAGATATAGTGGAATAAGTCCTTCATGAAAATTTTCCCAATCTCACGAATGGAACAAGCGTTCATGTACTAGAGGCCGAACGGTCTCCACCCAAGATTATAGAGTCCAGAAAAACATCAAGGCATGTGATAGTAAAATTGAGGAATCATAATTGTAGATATAATCTCTTGAAAGCCGCTAGGACAAAGAGGCTCCTTACTTACAGAGGAAAGCCCATCAGAATAACGTCAGACCTGTCTACAGAGACCTGGCAAGCCAGAAAGGGCTGTCAGGATATATTCAGAGTACTAAATGAGAAGAACATGCAGCCAAGAATACTTTATCCAGCAAGACTGACATTCAAAATGGATGGAGAGAAAAAGAGTTTCCAAGACCGGCAAGGCCTAAAAGACTATGCAACCAACAAGCCGACAATGCAGGAAATATTAAGGGGGGTTCTATAAAAGAGGAAAAATCCTAAGAATAGAATTGAACAGAAATATAGAGACAATATAGAGAAAGAAAGACTTCAAAGATAACATGATGTCAATAAAAATGTATCTATCAATAATCACTTTCAATATGAATGGCCTAAATGTGCCCATAAAATGGCACAGGGTTGCAGTGGATAAAACGACAGGACCCATTCATATGTTGTCTACAACAGACCCATTTTGAACCTAAAAATACATCCAGACTGAAAATGAAAGGATGGAGAAGCATCTTTCATGCCAATGGGCCTCAAAAGAAGGTCGGGGTAGCGATTCTCATATCAGACAAATTAAATTTTAAACTAAAGGCTGTAGTCAGAGATACAGAAGGTTATTACATAATTCTTACAGCGACTATCCACCAAGATGATCTAACCATTGTAAATATCTATGCCCCCACAATGGGAGCAGCCAATTACATAAGAAAACTGTTAATCATGTAAAGGAGCAATATTGATATGAATACATTAACAGTAGGAGATCTTAACACACCTCTCTCAGAAATAGACAGATCATTGAAGCAGAAAATCAATAAAGAAACAGGAGCATTGAATGACACATTGGACCAGATGGATCTCATAGATACATAAAGAACATTCCACCCTAAAACAACAGAATAGTCATTCTTCTCAATTGCACATGGAACCTTCTCAAGAATAGACCACATACTGGGTCACAAATCAGGACGCAACTGATACCAAAAGACTGAGATTATTCCCTGCACATTCTCAGATCACAATGCTCTGAAACTGGAGCTCAATCACAAGGAAAAATTCGTAAGAAACTCAAACACCTGGAAGCCAAAGACCACCTTGCTTAAGAATGCTTGGATCAACCCGGAGATCAACGAAGAACTGAAACAATTCATGGAAACCAATGAGAATGAAGACACTTCAGTCCAAAACTTATGGGATACAGCAAAGGCGGTCCTAAGGGGGAAATACATAGCCATCCAAGCCTCCCTCAAAAGAATTGAAAAATCCAGAACACAGCAGCTCTCTCCACACTTTAAAGAACTGGAGAATCAACAACAAATCAAACTAACTCCACACAGAAGAAGGGAAATAATCAAGATTAGAGCTGAGATCAATGAGGTAGAAACCAGAGCACAGTGGAACGTATTAATGAAACTAGAAGCTGGTTTTAGGAAAGAATCAATAAGATCGATAAACCATTGGCCACACTAATCCAAAAGAAAAGAGAGAAAGCCCATATTAATAAATTATGAATGAAAAGGGAGAGATTACAACTAACACCAAGGAAGTAGAAACAATCATCAAAAGTTATTATCAACACTTATATGCCAATAAGCTAAGCAATCTAGATGAAGTGGATGCATTCCTGGAAAACTGTAAACTCCCAAAATTGAACCAGGAAGAAACTGACAATCTGAATAGACCGATATCTAGTAATGAGACTGAAGCAGTGATCAAAAACCTTCCAAAAGTCAAGAGCCCAGGACCTGATGGATTCCCTGGTGAATTCTACAAACTTTCAAAGAAGAAATAACACCTATTCTCCTGAAGCTGTTTCAAAAAATTGAAGCAGAAGGAAAACTTCTAGACTCTTTCTATGAAGCCAGCATTACCCTGATCCCCAAACCAGGCAAAGACCCTATCAAACAGGAGAATTTCAGACCAATATCACTGGTGAATATGGATGCTAAGATTCTCAACAAGATCCTAGCAAACAGGATCCAACAGCACATAAAAAGATTATCCACCATGACCAGTTGGGATTCATTCCTGGGCTACAAGGATGGTTCAACATTCGCAAATCAATCAATGTGATACAACAAATTAATATGAGAAGAGAGAAGAACCACCTGGTCCTCTCAATTGATGCAGAAAAAGCATTTGACAAAATCCAGCATCCGTTCCTGATTAAAACGCTTCAAAGTATAGGGATAGAGGGAACATTCCTGAACTTTATCAAATCTATCTGTGAAAGACTCACAGCAAATATCATTTTCAATGGGAAAAACCTTGCAGCCTTCCCTTTGAGATCAGGAACATGACAAGGATGCTGACTCTCACCACTCTTGTTCAACATAGTATTAGAAGTCCTAGCAACAGCAATCAGAGAACAACGAGAAATAAAAGGTTTCCAAATTGGCAATGAAGAAGTCAAACTCTCTCTCTTCACAGATGACATGATTCTTCATATGGAAAACTCAAAAGACTCCACCCCCAAACTACTAGAACTCATACAGCAATTCAGTAATGTGGCAGGATACAAAGTCAACGTACAGAAATCAATGGCATTCTTATTCACTAACAATGAAAATACAGAAAGGGAAATTAGAGAATCGATTCCAGTTACTATAGCACTAAGAACCATAAGATACCTGGGAATCAACCTAATCAAAGAGGTAAAGGATCTGTACTCGAGGAACTATAGAACACTCATGAAAGAAATTGAAGAAGACACAAAAAGATGGAAGACCATTCCATGCTCTTGGATTGGAAGAATAAACATAGTTAAAATGTCTATACTGCCTAGAGCAATCTATACATTTAATGCCATTCGGATCAAAATTCCACCGGTATTTTAAAAAGACCTGGAGCAAATAATCCAAATATCTGTATGGAATCAGAAGAGACCCCGAATCACTATGGAAATGTTGAAAAACAAAAATAAAACTGGGGGCTTCACGTTACCTGATTTCAAGCTTTACTACAAAGCTGTGATCACCAAGACAGCATGGTGCTGGCATAAAAACAGACACATAGACCAGTGGAACAGAGCAGAGAGCCCAGATATGGACCCTCAACTCTATGATCAAATAATCTTCGACGAAACAGGAAAAAATATCCAGGCGAAACAGACAGTCTCTTCAATAAATGGTGCTGGGAAAACTGGACAGCTATATGTAGAAGAATGAAACTCGACCATTCTCTTCCACCATCCACAAAGAATAACTCAAACTGGATAAAAGACCTCAGTGTGAGGCAAGAATCCATCAGTATCCTAGTTGAGAACATAGGCAGTAATCTCTTCGATATCAACCCCAGCAACTTCTTTCAAGATATGTCTCCAAAGGCAAAGGAAACAAAAGCGAAAATAAACTTGTGGGACTTCATCAAAATCAAAACCTTCTGCACAGCAAAGGAAACAGTCAACAAAACAAAGAGGCAACCCACGGAATGGGAGAAGATATTTGCAAATGTCAGTACAGACAAATGGTTGATATCCAGGATCTATAAAGAACTTCTCAAACTCAACACACACAAAACAGACAATCATATCAAAAGATGGGCAGAAGATATGAACAGACACTTCTCCAATGAAAACATCCAAATGGCTATCAGCACATGAAAAAATGTTCATCATCACTAGCCATCAGGGAGATTCAAATAAAAACCACATTGAGATATCACCTTACACCAGTTAGAATGGCCAAAATTAGCAAGACAGGAAACAACATGTGTTGGAGGGGATGTGGAGAAAGGGCAACCCTCTTACACTGTTGGTGGGAATGCAAGTTGGTGCAGCCACTTTGGAGAACAGTGTGGAGATTCCTCACGAAATTAAAAATAGAGCTTCCCTATGACCCTGCAATTGCACTGCTGGGAATTTACCCCAAAGGTACAGATGTAGTGAAAAGAAGGGCCATCTGTACCCCAATGGTTATAGCAGCAATGGTCACGGTCGCCAAACTGTGGAAAGAACCAAGATGCCCTTCAATGGATGAATGGATAAGGAAGATGTGGTCCATATACACTATGGAGTATTATGCGTCCATCAGAAAGGATGAATACCCAACTTCTATAGCAACATGGACGAGACTGGATGAGATTATGCTGAGTGAAATAAGTCAAGCAGAGAGAGTCAATTATCATATGGTTTCACTTATTTGTGGAGCATAACAAATAACATGGAGGAAAAGGGGAGTTAGAGAGGAGAGGGAGTTGGGGGAAATTGGAAGGGGAGGTGAACCAAGAGAGACAATGGACTCTGAAAAACCATCTTAAGGTTTTGAAGGCGTGGGGTTGGAGGTTGGGGAAACCAGGTGGTGGGTATAAGAGAGGGCATGGATTGCATGGAGCACTGGGTGCGTTGCAAAAACAATGAATATTGTTATGCTAAAAATAAATTAAAAAAAACTGGTAAGGCATGTGTGCTTTAGGACGGACTCGTGACAGTTTTGAGAAGGTAGAAACATGGAAGCTGTTGGAGCTGATTGTGTTGAAAACATGAAGAGTCACGTATAGGGCCCTTGTCTCAGACTTCCATGCCAGTGAAACTAGGAAGGTCTTTATTCAATGAAACTTCTTCAGGCTTACACCCACTCGTGGCAGTGTCTTCCCAGTTGAGGGAAGAATATAGAACAAGGGCAGGTTCAGGCCTGGTACGATACTCAGAGTGAAGTGCTGGGCATGGCCCCAAGTCGTCCAAAACATGGAATGGCAGATCACGACCTGTGGTCATCCAAACTCTCTACCTCTGTCGAGAAGGCTTCAAACCTGTTAAGGGATATGTGCTTCAGATTGACTCTCGACAGTTTTGAGAGTGTCAAAACATGGAAGCTGTTGAAACGGACTGTGTTGGAAACATGAAGAGTCGCATACAGGGTCCTAGTCTCCGGTGTCCATACCTTTGACCATAGGAATGTCTGTGTTCTGTGAAACATCTTCAGGCAGACACCATTCGTGGCAGTGTCTTCACTGTTGAGGATAGAAGATAGAAAAAGGTCGGACACTAGGCAGGTTGTATAATCTAAAGTGTACACCATGGCCCTTAGGTTTCCAAAACATGGAATGGCAGAGCAAGACTTGTGGTCACCCAGCCTACCTCTGTTAAAAACTCTTCAAACAAAATGAGGGATGTGTGCTTTAGGAAGGACTCACAATTGTGAGGTTGTCGAAATAGGAAGCTGTTGTCCCTGATGGTGTTGGTAACATGAGGAGTCGTATATCTCGCCCTAGTCTTTGAAGTCCATTCAGTGACCATTTGAAGGTCTGCGTCCAGTGAAAATCCAGAAGGTGAACACTGATTCATGGCAGTGTCTTCCCAGTAGAGAGGGAAAAAAAGATAGAACAATATGGACTCCGGGCAGGTTGGATACCCAGATTGAAGTGCAGGCCATGGCCCTTAAGCTTCTAAATCATGGAATGGCAGAGATAGACATCTGGTCATCTAAACTGTCTACCTCTGTTGAAAGGCTTCAAACCTGGTAAGGGATGTGTGCTTTAGGACGGACTTTTGACAGTTTGGAGAAGGTGGAAACATGGAAGCAGTTGGAGCTGATTGTGTTGAAAACATGAAGAGTCGCATATAGGGCTCTAGTCTCAGACGTCCATACCAGTGACCCTAGGACAGTCTTTGTTTAGTACAACTTCGGACTTACACCGACTCGTGGCAGTGTCTTCCCAATTGAGGTAAGAATATAGAACAAGAACAGGCTCTGGCCTGGTTGGATACTCAGGGTTAAGTGCAGGCCACGGCTCTTCAGCTTCAAAAACATGGAATAGCAGATCATGACCTGTGGTCATGCAATCTGTCTACCTCTGTCGAGAAGGCTTCAAACCTGTTCAGGGATGTATGCTTTAGGTCGGACTCTCAACAGTTTTGTTAGGGTTGAAACATGGATGATGTTAGAACGGACTGTCTTGAAAACATGAAGAGTCGCATACAGGGCCCAAGTCTCAGATGTTCATACCTTTAACCATAGGAAATCTGTATTCATTGAAACTTCATCAGAGGAAACCATTCGTGGCAGTGTCTTCCCAGTTGTGGACAGAAGATAGAAATAGTACAGACTCCAGGCATGTTGTATATGCTAATTTAAGTGTAGGCCATAGCCCTTAGGTTTCCAAAATTTGGAATGGCAGAGCAAGACCTGTGGTCACCCCGTCTACCTCTGTCAAAAACACTTCAGACATAATGAGGGACATGTGCTTCAGGACGGACTCACAACAGTTCTGAGATTGTCGAAATTGGAAGCTGTTGTCCCTGATGGTTTTGGTATCATGAGGAGTCTTATACTTCACCCTAGACTCCGTTGCCCATTCAGTGACCATTCGAAAGTCTGCATCCAGTGAAACTTCTGAAGGCAAACACCCATTTGTGGGAGTGTCTTCCCAGTAGAGGAAAGAAGATCAAAGAAGGTCAGAATCTGGGCAGGTTAGATAATAATGCTTAAGTGCAGGCCATGGCCCTTTCCCTTCCAAAACTTTGAATTCCAGAGCATGATATATGGTCATCTAAACTGTCTACCTCTGTCAAAAAGGCTTCAAAATTGGTAAGGCATGTATTCTTTAGGACGGACTTGCAACAGCTTTGAGAAGGTTGAAACATGGAAGCTGTTAGAAATGACGGTGCTGAAAACATGAAGATTTGTATACACGGCCTAGTCTCAGACGCCCACACTGGTGACCTAAGGAAGGTCTGTGTTCAGTGAAACTTCTTCAGGCATAAACACATTCATGGCAGTGTCTTCCCAGTTGATGGAAGAATATAAAACAAGGATGGGCTCCGGCCTGGTTGGATGTCAGGTTTAATTGCAGGCCAGAACTCCTAGGCATCCAAAACATGGAATGACAAATCATGTCCTGTGGTCATCAAAACTGCCTACCTTTGTCAAGAAGGCTTCAAAGCTGTTAAGGGGTGTGTGCTTTAGGTCGGATTCTCCACAGTTTTGAGAGGGTCGAAACATGAAAGATGTTGGAATGGACTCTGTTGAAAACATGAAGAGTTGCATACAGGGCCCTAGTTTCGGATGTCTATACCTTTGACCTTAGGAAGGTCTGTGTCAGTGAATCTTCTTTAGGCGGACACTCATTCGTGGCAGTCTCTTCCCAGTTGAAGATAGACAATAGAAAAAGGACAGACTCTAGGCAGGTTGTATAATCTAAATTAAGTGTAGGCCATGGCCCTCAGGTTTCCAAAACATGGAATGGAAGAGCAAGACTTGTCGTCACACAATCTACCTCTGTCAAAAACCCTTCAAATGTAATGAGGGCAGTGTGCCTTAGGACGGACTCACAAAAGTTTTGAGAGTGCCGAAAATGGAGGCTGATGTCCCTGATGGTGTTGGTAACATGCTAAGTCTTATACTTCGCCTTAGTGTACAACGTCAATTCAGTGACCATTCGATGGTCTATGTCCAGTGAAACTTCTGAAGGCGAACACCATTCATGGCAATGTCTTCCCAATAGAGGAAAGAAGAAAGAACAAGGACAGAATCTGGGCAGGTTCAATAATCTTGGTTAATGAAGGCCACTGCCCTTACCCTGCTAGAACTTTGAATGCAGGAGCACGACATGTGGTCATCCAAACTGTCTACCTCTGTCAAAAAGGCTTCAAAAATGGAAAGGCACATGTGCTTTAGGACGGACTCACGACAGTTTTGAGAAGGTTGAAACATGCAAGCTGTTGGAATGGACGGTGTTGAAAACATGAAGAGTCGCATCCAGGGCCTAGTCTCGGACGTCCACACTGCTGACCATAGGAAGGTCTGTATTCAGTGACAGCTCTTCAGGCGGACACCCATTCCTGGCAGTGTCTTCCAAGTTGAGGAAAGAAGTTGGAACAAGGTCAGACTCTGGCAGGTTGGATACCCAGATTGAAGTGCAGGCCACGGCCCTTAGGCTTCAAAACATGGAATGGCAGAGCTCGACAGCTGGTCATCCAAACTGTCTAACTCTGACGAATAGGCTTCAAATCAGGTAAGGGGTGTGTGCTTTTGGAAAGACTCGTGACAATTTTTAGAATGTGGAAACATGGAAGCAGGTGGAACTGACTGTGTTGAAAACATGAAGAGTCACGTATAGGGCCCTAGTCTCAGACGTCCTTCCAGTGACCCTAGAAAGGACTTTGTTCAGTGAAACTTCTTCAAGCTTACACCCACTTGAGGCAGGGTCTTCCCTGTTGAGGGAAGATATAGAACAAGGATGGGATCCGGGCTGGATGGATCATCATGGTTAATACTGGCCACAGCCCTTAGGCGTCCAAAAAATGGAATTTCAGATCACGACCTGTGGTCATCCAAACTGTCTACTTCTGTCGAGGAGGCTTCAAACCTGTTAAGGGATGTGTGCTTTAGGTCGGACCCTCGACAGTTTTGAGAGGGTCGAAACATGGAATTTGTTGGAATGGACTGTGTTTAAAACGTGAAGAGTCGCATTCAGGGACCTAGTGTCGGATATCCATACATTTGACCATTGTTAGGTCTGTGCTCAGTGAAACGTCTTCAGGCATACACATGTTTATGGCAGTGTCTTCCCAGTTGAGGATAGAAGAAAGAAAAAGGATGGACTCCTGGCAGGTTGAATAATGTCATTTAAGTGAAGGCCATGGCCCTTAGGTTTCCAAAGCATGGAATGACATAGCAAGTCATGTGGTCATCCAGTCTACCTCTGTTAAAATCTTTGCAAATGTAATGAGGGAAGTATGCTTGAGGATGGACTCACAACACTTTAGAGCATGTTGAAAATGGAAGCTGTTGTCCCTGATGGTGTTGGTAACATGATGAGTCGTATACTTCGCCCTAGTCTCCAACATCCATTCTGTGACAATTCGTAGGTCTGTGTCCAGTGAAACTTCTGAAGGTGAACACCAATTCGTGTCAGTGTCTTCCCAGTAGAGGAAAGAAGATAGAACAAGGACGGAATCCAGCTACGATGGATAATCATGGTTAAGTGCAGGCCACGGCCCTTACCCTTCCAAAACGTTGAATGGCGGAGGAGACATGTGGTCATCCAAACTGTCTACCTCTGTGTTAAAGACTTCAAATTTGGAAAGGCATGTATGCTTTAGGATGGACTCGCGACAGTTTTGAGAAGGTCAAAACATGGAAGCCTTTGGAAATGACGGTGTTGAAAACATGAAGATTCATATACAAGGCCTAGCCTCGGACATTCATACTGGTGACTGTAGGAAGGTCTGTGTTCAGTAAGACTTCTTCAGGCCGACACCCATTCCTGGCAGTGTCTTCCCAGTTGAGGAAAGAAGATAAAACAAGGACGGACTCTAGGCTGATTGGAAACCCAGATTGAAGTGCAGGCCATGGCCCTTAGGCTTCCAAAACATGGAATGGCAGAGCTCGACATCTAGTCATCCAATCTGTCTACCTCTGTTGAAAAGCTTTCAAACCTGGTAAGGGCTGTGTGCTTTAGGACGGACTTCTGACAGTTTTGAGAAGGTGGAAACATGGAAGCAGTTGGAGCTGATTGTGTTGAAAACATGAAGAGTCGTGTGTAGGGCCCTATTTCAGACGTCCATACTGATCACCCTAGGAAGGTCTTTGTTCATGAAATCTTCAGGCTTACACCCACTCGTGGCAGTGTCTTCCCATTTGAGTGAAGAATATAGAACAAGGACGGTCTCCGATCTTGTTGGATCCTCAGGGTTAGTGCAGGCCATGGTCCTTAGACGTCCAAAACATGTAATGGCAGATCACGACCTGTGGTCATCCAAACTCTCTACCTCCTTCGAGAAGGCTTCAAATCTGTTAAGGGATGTGTGCTTAAGTCTGAATCTCGACAGTATGAGAGGGTCAAAATATGGAAGCTGTTGGAACGGACTGTCTTGAAAACATGAAGAGTCACATACAGGGATCTAGTCTCGGATGTCCATACCTTTGACCATAGGAAGGTCTGTGTTCAGTGAAACTTCTTCAGGTGGGCAACCATTCGTGGCAGTGTCTTCCCAGTTGAGGATAGAAGATAGAAAAAGGACAGAGTCTAGGCAGGTAGTATAATCTAATTTAACTGTAGGCCATGGTGCTTAGGTTTCCAAAACAAGGAATGGCATAGCAAGACTTGTGGTCATCCAGTCTAGCTCTGTCAAAAACTCTTTAAACATAATGAGGGAAGTGTGCTTTAGGACGGACTCACAACAGTTTTGAGAGTGTTGAAAATGGAAGCTGTTGTCCCAGATGGTGTTGGTAACATGATGAGTCTTATACTTCACCCTAGTCTCCAACGTCCATTCAGAGACCACTCGAAGGTCTGCGTCCAGTGAAACTTCTGAGGGTGAACACCCATTCGTGGCAGTGTCTTCCCAGTAGAGCAAAGAAGAAAGAACAAGGACAGACTCTGGACAGCTTGGATAATCATGGTTAAGTGCAGGCCACGGCCCTTAACCTTCCAAAACTTTGAAGGGCGGAGCACGACATGTGGTCATCCAAACTGTCTACCTCTGTTGAAAAGGCTTCAAAACTGGTAAGGAACGTGTGCTTTAGGATGGACTCGCGACAGTTCTGAGAAGGACGAAACTTGGAAGCTGTTGGAAATGATGTTGTTGAAATCTCGGATGTCCATACCAGTGACCGTAGGATGTCTGTGTTCAATGACACTTCTTCACGATGACACCAATTACTGGCAGTGATTTCCCAGTTGAGGAAAGAAGATGGAACAAGGACGGATTCTCAGCAGGTTGGATAACAGATTGAAATGCAGGGATGGAACTTAGGCTTCCAAAACATCGAATGGCAGAGCTCGACATCTGGTCATCCAAACTGACTACCTCTGTTGAAAAGGCTTCAAACTTGGTAAAGGAATCTGTGCTTTAGGAAGGACTTGTGACAGTTTTGAGAAAGTGGAAACATGGAAACAGTTTGAACTGATTGTGTTGAATACATGAAGAGTCGCATATAGGGCCCTAATCTCAGAAGTCCATACTGGTGTCCCATGGTAGGACTTTGTTCAGTGAAACTTCTTCAGGCTTACACTCACTCGTGGCAGTGTCTTCCCAGTTGAAGGAAGAATATAGAACAAGGACGGGCTCTGTCCCACTTGGATACTCAGGGTTAAGTGCAGGCCACAGCCCCTAGGCTCCAAAACATGGAATGGCAGATCACGACCTGTGGTCATCCAAAGTGTCTATCTTTGACGAGAAGGCAGCAAAACTGTTAAGGGATTTATGCTTTAGGAGGACTCTCAACAGTTGTGAGAGTGTTGAAAATTGGAAGATATTGGAACGGACTGTTGAAAACATGAAGAGTCGCATACAGGGACCTAGTCTCAGATGTCCATACCTTTGACCATAGGAAGGTCTGTGTTCAGTGAAACTTCTTCAGGCGGACACGCTTTCGTGGCAGTGTCTTCGCAGTTGAGGATAGAAGATAAAAAAGGACGGACTCTAGGCAGGTTGTAAAATCTAACTTAAGTGTAGGCCATGGCTCTTAGGTGTCCAACACATGGAATTGCATAGCAAGACTTGTGGTCACTTAGTCTACCTCTCTCAAAAACTCTTCAAATGTAATGCGGGAAGTGTGCTTTAGGACAGACTCACAACAATTTTGAGAGTGTCGAGAATGGAAGCTGTTGTCCCTGAGGGTGTGGGTAACATGATGAGTCGTATACTTCACCCTAGACTCCAACATCCATTCAGGGACTATTCGAAGGTCTGCGTCCAGTGAAACTTCTGAAGGCGAACATCCATTCGTGGCAGTGTCTTCCCAGTAGAGGAAAGAAGATGGAAAAAGAACGGATTCTGGGCATGTTGGAAAATCATGGTTCATTGCAGGACACTGCCCGTACCCTTCCAAAACTTTGAATGGCGGAGTATGACATGTGGTCATCCAAACTGTCTACCTCTGTGGAAAAGCCTTCAGAACTGGTAAGGAATGTGTGCTTTAGGACAGACTTGTGACAGTTTTGTGAAGGACGAAATTTGGAAGCTGTTGGAAATGATGGTGTTGAAAACATGAAAATTCGTATACATGGCCAAGTCGGACATCCATACCAGTGATTGTAGGAGGTCTGTGTTCAATGACACTTCTTCAGAACAACACCAATTCCTGGCAGTGACTTCCCAGTTGAGGAAAGAAGTTGGAACAAAGACGGACTCTGAGCAAGTTGGATACCCAATTGAAGTGCAGGCCACGGCCCTTAGGCTTCCAAAACATGGAATGGCAGAGCTCGACATCTGGTCAGCCAAACTGTCTACCTGTGTCCAAAAGGCTTCAAACCTGGTAAAGGAATGTGTGCTTTAGACGGACTTGTGACAGTTTTGAGATGGTGGAAACATGGAAGCAGTTGGAACTGATTGTGTTGAAAACATGAAGATTCGCGTATAGGGTCCTAGTCTCAGATGCCCATACCGGTGAACCAAGGAAACATTTTGTTCAGTGAAACTTCTTCAGACTTATACCCACTCGTGGCAGTGTCTTCTCTGTTGAGGGAAGAATAAAGAACAAGGACGGGCTCCAGGCTACTTGGATCCTCAGGGTTAAGTGCAGGCCACGGCCTCTAGGCGTCCAAAACATGGAATGGCAGATCTTGACCTGTGGTCATATAAACTGTCTACTTCTGTGGAGAAGGATTCAAAACTGTTAAGGGATATGTGCTTTAGGTCAGACTCTCAACAGTTTTGAGAGGGTCGAAACATGGAAGTTGTTGGAACGGGCTGTGTTGAAAACATGAAGAGTCGCATACAGGGCCTTAGTCTCGGATGTCCATACCTTTGACCATAGGAAGGTCTGTGTTCAGTGAAACTTCTTCAGGTGGACAGCCATAGGTGGCGTGTCTTCCCAGTTGAGGAGAGAAGATAGAAAAAGGACGGACTCAAGGCAGGTTGTATAATCTAACTTCAGTGTAGGCAATGGCTCTTAGGTGTCCAACACATGGAATTGCATAGCAAGACTTGTGGTAACCCAGTCTACCTCTGTCAAAAACTCTTCAAACATAATGAGGGAAATGAGCTTTAGGATGTACTCGCAACAGTTTTGAGAGAGTCAAAAATGGAAGCTGTTGTCCCTGATGGTGTTGGTGACATGATGAGTCTAATACTTCGCCTTAGTGTCTGACATCCATTCAGTGACCATTCGATGTTCTGTGTCCCGTGAAACTTCTGAAGGCAAACATCCATTCGTGGCAGTGTCTTCCAGTAGAGGAAAGAATATAGAACAAGGACGGACTCTGGGCAGGTTGTATAATCATGGTTAAGTGCAGGCCATGGCCCTTTCCCTTCCAAGACTTGAATGGCAGAACACGACATGTGGTCATCCAAACTGTCTACCTCTGTCAAAAAGGCTTCAAAACTGGTAAGGCATGTGTGCTATAGGGCGGACTCACGACAGTTTTGAGAAGGTCGATACATGGAAGGTGTGGGAAATGACGGTGTTGAAAACATGAAGATTCATATGCAAGGCCTAGTCTCAGATGTCCATACCGCTGACCGTAGGAAGGTCTGTTTTCAGTGAAAACTCTTCAGGTGGACACCCATTCCTGGCAGTGTCTTCCAAGTTGAGGAAAGAAGTTGGAACAAGGGCGGACTCTGGGCATGTTGGATACCCAGATTGAAGTGCAGGCCACGGCCCTTAGGTTTCCAAAACATGGAATGGCAGAGTTCGAAATCTGGTGATCCAAAATAACTCTGTCGAAAAGTCTTCAAACTTCGTAAGGGATGTGTGCTTAGGACCGAATTGTGACAGTTTTGAGAATGAGGAAACATGGAAGCAGTTGGAACTGACTGTGTTGAAAACATAAAGAGTCGCGAATAGGGCCCTAGTCTCAGATGTACATACCGGTGACCCTAGGAAGTTCTTTGTTCAGTGAAAGTTCTTCAAGCTTACACCTACTCGTGGCAGTGTCTTTCCAGTTGAAAGAAGAATATAGAACAAGGACGGGCTCCAGCCTGGTTAGATATTCAGGTTTCAGTGCAGGTCACGGCTCCTAAGTGTCCAAAACATGGAATGGGAGATCACGACATGTGGTCATCCAAACTGTCTACCTCTGTCGAGAAGGCTTCAAACCTGTTAAGGGATGTGTGTTTTAGTTCGGACTCTCAACAGTTTTGAGAGGGTCGAATCATGGAAGCTGTTGGAATGTACTGTGTTGAAAACATGAAGAGTTGCATACAGGGCCCCAGTCTCCAATGTCCACACCTTTGAACATAGGAAAGTCTGTGTTCAGTGAAACCTCTTCAGGAGGACACCTATTTATGGCAGTGTCTTCCCAGTTGAGGATAGAAGATGGAAAAGGGCTGGACTCTAGCCAGGTTGTATAATCTAACTTTAGTGTAGGCCATGGCCCTTAGGTTTCCCGAACATGGAATGGCAGAGCAAGACTTGTGGGCACCCAGTCTACCTCTGTCAAAAACTCTTCAAATGTAATGAGGGGGGCACCTGGGTGGCTCAGTTGTTAAGCGTCTGCCTTCGGCTCAGGTCATGATCCCGGGGTCCTGGGATTAAGCCCCACATCGGGCTCTCTGCTCGGCAGGAAGCCTGCTTCCCCTTCTCTCTCTCTCTGCCTACTTGTGATCTCTCTTTCTCTCTGTCAAATAAATAAGTAAAATCTTAAAAAAAAAAAAAACGTAATGAGGGAAGAGTGCTTTAGGACATACTCGCAACTGTTTTGAGAGTGTCAAAAATGGAAGTTGTTGTCCCTGATGGTGTTGGTAACATGATAAGTCTTATATTTTGCCTTAGTGTCCGACATCCATTCAGTGACCATTCGATGGTCTGCATCCAGGAAACTTCTGAAAGTGAACACCCATTCGTGGCAGTGTGTTCCAAGTAGAGGAAAGGAAATAGAACAAGGACGGACTCTGGACAGGTTGTATAATCATGGTTAAGTGCAGGCCAAGGCCCTTTCCCTTCCAAAACATGGAATGGCAGAGCTCGACCTCTAGTCATCAAAACTGTCTACCTCTGTCGAAAAGCTTTAAAACTGGTAAGGGATGTGTGCTTTAGGACAGACTTGTGACAGTTTTGAGAAGATGTAAACATGGAAGAAGTGGGAACTGATTGTGTTGAAATCAAGAAGAGTCGCATACTGGGCCCTAGTCTCAGATGTCCATACCTTTGACCATAGGAAGGTTTGTTCTGAGTGAAACTTCTTCAGGTGGACAACCATTCTTGGCAATGTCTTCCCAGTTGAGGGTAGAAGATAGAAAAAGGACGGTCTCTAGGCAAGTCATCTAATCTAATTTAAGTGCAGTCCATGGCACTTAGGTTTCCAGAACATGGAATGGCAGAGCAGAACTTGTGGTCATCCAGTCTACCTCTGTCAAAAACTCTTCAAAAGTAATGAGGGAAGTATGATTTAGGAAGGACTTGCAACAGTTTTGAGACTTTCGGAAATGGAAGCTGTTGTCATTGATGGTGTTGGTAACATGATGATTCATATACTTCTCCATTGTCTCCAACATCCAACCAAAGACCATTCGATGGTCTGCTTCCAGTGAAACCTCTGAAGGTGAACACCCATTCCTGGCAGTTATCTTCCCAGTAGAGGAAAGAAGATAGAACAAGGACGGACTCAGGGCAGGTTGGATAATCATAGTTAAGTGCAGGTATGGGCCCTTACCTCCAAAACTTTGAAGGGTGGAGCATGACATGTGGTCATCCAAACTGTCTACCTCTGTTGAAAAGACTTCAAAAATGCTAAGGAATGCGTGCTTTAGGACAGACTTGCGACAGTTTTGAAAAGCTCAAAACATGGAAGCTGTTGGAAATGATGGTGTCGAAAACATGAAGATTTGTATAGAAGGCCTAGTCTTGGACGTCCATACTGGTGAACGTAGGAAAGTCTGTGTTCAGTGACAATTCTTCAGGCCATCACCCATTCCTGGCAGTGTCTTCCCGGTTGAGGAAAGAAGATAGAACAAGGACAGACTCTGACAAGTTGGATACCCAGGTTGAAATGCAGCCCACGCTCTTGGGCTTCCAAAACTTGGAATGGCAGAGTTCGACATCTGGTAATCCAAACTGTCAACATCTGTTGAAAAGTCTTCAAAACTGATAAGGGATGTATGCTTTAGGATGGACTTGTGACAGTTTTGAGAAGGTGGAAACATGGAAGCAGTTGGAACTGATTGTGTTGAAAACATGAAGAGTCACGTATAGGGCCCCAGTCTCAGAAGTCCATACCGGTGACCCTAGGAAGGTCTTTATTCAGTGAAACTTCTTCAGGATTCCACCCATTCATGGCAGTGTCTTCCCAGTTGAGGGTAGAATATAGAACAAGGATGGTTTCATGGCTGGTTGGATACTCAGGGTTAAGTGCAGGCCACGGCCCCTAGGCGTCCAAACCATGGAATGGTCGATCACAACCTGTGGTCATCCAAACTGTCTACCTCTGTCGAGAAGACTTCAAACCTGTTAAGGGATGTGAGCTTTAGATGGGACTCTCAGCAGTTTTGAAAGTGTCGAAACTTGGAAGCTGTTGGAACAAACTGTGTTAAAAACATGAAGAGTCGCATACAGGGCCCTAGTCTTGGATGTCCATACCTTTGACCATAGGAAGGTCTGTGTTCATTGAAAGTTCTTCAGGCAGTCACCCATTCGTGGTAATGTCTTCCCAGTTGAGGATAGAAGATAGAAAAATTACGGACTCTAGGCAGGTTGTGTAATCTAACATAAGTGTAGGCCATGGCCTCTTAGGTTGCCAAATAATGGAATGGCATGGCAAGACTTGTGGTCATCCAGTCTACCTCTGTCAAAAACTCTTCAAACATAATGAGGGAAGAGTTTTTTTAGGCGGACTTGCAACAGTTTTGAGAGTGTCTAAAATGGAAGCTCTTTTCCCTGATGGTGTTGGTAGCATTATGAGTCATATACATCGCCCTAGACTACACGTCCATTAACGGACCATTCAAAGGTCTGTGTCCAGTGAAATTTCTGAAGACAAACACCCATTAGTAAAAGTGTCTTCCCAGTAGAGGAAAGAAGATAGAACAAGGACGGACTCTGGGCAGGTTGGATAATCATGCTTAAGTGCAGGCCACGGCCCTTACTCTTCCAAAATTTTGAAATGCAGAGCAGGACATGTGGTCATCCAAACTGTCAACTTTGGTTGAAAAGTCTTCAAATCTAGTAAGGCATTTGTGCTTTAGGATGGACTCGTGACAGTTTTGAGAAAGTCAAAACATGGAAGCTGTTGGAAATAATGGTGTTGAAAACATGAAGATTTGTATACAAGGCCTAGTTTCAGACTTCCATACCTGTGACAATAGGAAGATCTGTGTTCAGTGACACTTCTTCAGGTTGACACCCATTCCTGGCAGTGTCTTCCCAGTTGTGGAAAGAAGATAGAACAAGGACGGACTCTGGGCAGGTTGGATACCCAGATTGAAGTGCAGGACACGGCACTTAGGCTTCCAAAACATGGAATGGCAGAGCGACACATTTGGACATCCAAACTCTTCCTATGTAGAAAAAGCTTCAAACTTGGTAAATAATGTGTGCTTTAGGAAGGAATTGTGAAAATTTTGAGAAGGTGGAAACGTGGAAGCAGTTGGAACTGATTGTGTTGAGAAAATGAAGAGTCGTGTATAAGGCCGAAGTCTCAGACGTCGATACTGGTGATCCTAGGAAGGACTTTGTTCAGTGAAACTGCCTCAGGCTTACACATATTCATGGCAGTGACTTCCCAGATGAGGGAAGAATATAGAACAAGGATGGGCTTCGGGCTTGTTGGATCCTCAGGGTTAAGTGCAGGCCACGGCCCTTAGGAATACAAAACATGGAATGGCCAATCACTAACTGTGTTCATCCAAACTGTCTGCCTCTGTGGAGAAGGCTTCAAACCTGTTAAGGAATGTGTGCTTTAGGTCGGACTCTCAACAGTTTTGAGAGGTGCTAAACATGGAAGCTGTTGGAACAGACTGTGTTGAAAACATAAACCGTCGCATCCAGGCCCTACTCTCAGATGTCCATACCTTTGACAATAGGAAGGTCTGTGTTCAGTGAAACTTCTTCAGGTGGACACCCATTCGTGGCAATGTCTTCCCAGTTGAGGATAGAAGATAGAAAAAGGACGGATTCTATGCAGCTTGTATAAAGCACACTTCCCTCCTTACATTTGAAGAGTTTTTGACAGGTAGACTGGATGACCACAAGTCTTGCTCTGCCATTCCTTGTTTTGGAAACCTAAGCGCCATGGCCTACAGTTAAGTTAGATTATACTACCTGCCTAGACTCCGTCCTTTTTCTATCTTCTATCCTCAACTGGGAAGACACTGCCATGAATGTGTGTCCGCCTGAAGAAGTTTCACTGAACACAGAGCTTCCTATGTTAAAAGGTATGGATATCCGAGACTAGGGCCCTGTATGCGACTCTTCATGTTTTCAACACAGTCCTTTCCAACAGCTTCCATGTTTCGACCCTCTCAAAACTGTCGAGAGTCCGACCTAAAGCACACATCCCTTAACAGGTCTGAAGCCTTCTAGACAGAGGTAGAGAGTTTGGATGACCACAGGTCGTGATCTGCCATTCCATGTTTTGGACGCTTAAGGGCCATGGAATGCACTTAACCCTGTGGATCCAACCAGGCTGGAGCCCGTCTTTTTTCTATATTCTTCCCTGAACTCAGAAGACACTGCCACTGATGCGTGTAAGGTTGAAGAAGATTCACGGAACAAAGACCTTCCTAGGGTCACCTGTAGGGACGTCTGAGACTAGGGCCCAATACGCGACTCTTCATGTTTTCAACACAATTATTTCCAACTGCTTCCATGTTTCCACCTTCTTAAAACTGTCAAAAGTCCATCCTAAAGCACACAACCCTTACCATGATTGAAGCCATTTCGACAGAGGTAGACAGTGTGGATGACCATGCCGTGCTCAGCCATTCCATGTTTTGGAAGCCTAAGAGCCAGGTGCTGCACTTCAATCTGGGTATCCAACCTGCCCAGAGTCAGTCCTTGTTCTATCTGCTTTTCTCAACTGGGAAGACACTGCCAGGAATGGGTGTCGGCATGAAGAAGTGTCACTGAATACAGCCCTTACTACAGTCACCGGTATGGACGTCCCAGTCTAGGCCTTGTATACCAATCTTCATGATTAAACCACCGTCATTTCCAACAGCTTCCATGTTTCGACCTTCTCAAAACTGTTGTGAGTTTGTCTTAAAGCACACATTCCTTACCAATTTTGAAGCCTTTTCCACAGAGGTAGACAGTTTGGATGACCACAGATTGTTCTCCGCCTTTCAAAGTTTTGGAAGGGTAAGGGCCGTGTCCTGCATTATTCCATGATTATCCAACCTGCCCAGAGATGGTCCTTTTTCGATCTTCTTTCCTCTATTGGGAAGACACTGCCACAAATGGGTGTTCGCCTTCAGAAGTTTCACCTGGACACAGACCTTTGAGTGGTCAATGAATGGATGTTGGAGACTAGGGCGAAGTATACGACTCATCATGTTACCAACACCATCAGGAACAACAGCTTCAATTTCCGACACTCTCAAAACTGTTGCAAGTCCGTCCTAAAGCACACTTCCCTCATTACGTTTGAAGAGTGTTTGACAGAGGTAGACTGGGTGACCACAAGTGTTGCTCTGCCATTCCATGTTTTGGAAACTAAGGGCCATGGCTTTCACTTAAGTTAGATTATACAAGCTGCCTAGATTCCATCCTTTTTCTCTCTTCTATCCTCATCTGTGAAGACGCTGCCAAGAATGGGTGTCCGCCTAAAGAAGTTTCACTGAACACACACCTTCCTCTCCTCAAAGGTATGGACATCTGAGACTAGGGCCCTGTATGTGATTCTTCATGTTTTTAACACAGTCCATTCCAACAGATTCCATGTTTTAACCCTGTCTAAACTGTCAAGAATCCGACCTAAACCATAAAACCCTTAAGACGTTTGAAGCCTTCTCGAAGAGGTAGACAATTTGGATGACCACAGCTCGTGATTGGCCATTCCATGATTTGGACGCCTAGGGGCTGTGGCCTGCACTTAACCCTGAGTATCCAACCAGCCCAAATCCCTTCCTTGTTCTATATTCTTCCCTCAACAGGGAAGACACTGCCACGAATGGGTGGAAGCCTGAAGAAGTTTCACTGAACAAAAACCTCCCTAGGGTATTGATGTCAGAGACTAGGGCCCTATATGCGACTCTTCATGTGTTCAACACAATCAGTTCCAACTGCTTTCATGTTTCCACCTTCTCAAAATTATCACAAGTCCCTCCTAAAGTACACATCCCTTACAAGGTTTGAAACCTTTTCAACAGAGGTAGAGAGTTTGGATGACCAGATGTCGAGCTCTGCCATTCCAGGTTTTGGAAGCCTATGGGCCATGGCCTGCACTTCAGTCTGGGTATTCAACCTGCCCAGATTCTGTCCTTGTTATATCTTCTTTCCTCAACTGTGAAGAAACTGCCAGGAATGGGTGTCGGCCTGAAGAAGTGTCACTGAACACAGACCTTCCTATGGTCACCAGTATGGACGTCCAAGAGTATATATACGAATCTTCATGTTTTCAACACCGTCATTTCCAACAGCTTCCATGTTTCCACCTTCTCAAAACTATCACGAGTCCTTCCTAAAGCACACATGCCTTAACAGTTTTGAAGCCTTTTCAAGAGAGGTAGACAGTTTGGATGACCACATGTCGTGCTCTGCCATTCAAATTTTGGAAGGGTAAGGGCCGTGGCCTGCACAAAACATAATTCTCCAAGCTGCCCAGAGGCCGTCCTTGTTCGATCTTCCTTCCTCTGCAGGGAAGACACTATCACAAATGGGTGTCCACCTGAAGAAGTTTCCGTGAACACAGACCTTCCTATGGAAAAAGGTATGCACATCCGATACTAGGGCCCTGTATGCGACTCTTCATGATTTCAACACAGTCCTTTCCAACAGCTTCCAAGTTTTGACCTTCCCAAAACCGTCGAGATTCCAACCTAAAGCACACATCCCTTAACAGGTTTAAAACCTTCTCGACAGAGGTAGACAGTTTGGATGACCAAAGGTCGTGATTTGCCATTCCATGTTTTGGATGCCTAAGGGCCATGGCCTGCACTTAACCATGAGGATCCAACAAGCCCGGAGCCAGTCCTTGTTCTATATTCTTCCCTCATCTGGGAAGACACTGCCACGAATAAGTGTAAGCCTGAAGAAGTTTCACTGAACAAAGACCTTCCTAGGGTCACAGTTGTGGACATGTGAGACTAGGGTCCTATACGCGACTATTCATATTTTCAACACAATCATTTCCAAATGCTTCCATGTTTCCACCATCTCAAAACTGTCACAAGTCTGTCGTAAAGCACACATCCCTTACAAGGTTTGAGGCCTTTTCGACAGAAATAGGCAGTTTGGATGACCATATATTGAGCTCTGCCATTCCATGTTTTGGAAGCCTAAGGGCCATGGCCTGCACTTCAATCTGGGTAACCAACCTGTCCAGAGTCTCTGCTTGTTCTATCTGCTTTCCTCAACTGGGAAGACACTGCCAGGAATGGGTTTCAACCTGAAGAAATGTCACTGAACATAGACCTTCCTACAGTCTCTGGTATGGACGTCCCAGACTAGGACTTGTATACGAATCTTCATGATTACAACATTCTCATTTCCAACAGCTTCCATGTTTTGACCTTCTCAAAACTGAGAAGAGTCCGTCCTAAAGCACACATTCCTTACCATTTTTGAAGACCTTTCCACAGAGGTAGAGAATTTGGATGACCACATGTCGTGCTCCACTCTTCAAATTTTCGGAAGGGTAAGGGCCGTGGTCTGCACTTAACCATGATTATCCAACCTGCCCAGAGTCCGTCCTTCTTCGATCTTTTCTCTATGGGAAGACACTGCCACGAATGGGTGTTCGCCTTCAGAAGTTTCATTGGGTGCAGACCTTCGAGTGGTCACTGAATGGGCGTCGGAGAATAGGGCGAAGTATACAACTAATCTTGTTACCAACAGCATCAGGGACAACAGCTTCCATTTAGGACACTCTCAAAACTGTTGCGAGACCGTCCTAAAGCACACTTCCCTCATTATGTTTGAAGAGTTTTTGACTAGGGAAGACTGGATGACCACAAGTCTTGTTCTGCCATTCCATGTTTTGGAAACCTAAGGGCCATGGCCTACTGTTAAATTAGATTATATAACCTGAATATAGTCCGTCCTTTTTCTATCTTCTATCCACAACTGGAAGGACACTGCCACGAATGGGTGTCCACCTGAAGAAATTTCCGTGAACACAGAACTTCCTATGTTCCAAGTTATGGATATCATAGACTAGGGCCATGTATTCGACTCTTCATGTTTTCAACACAGTCCGTTCCAAAAGCTTCCATGTTTTGACCCTCTCAAAACTGTCGAGAGTCCAACCTAAAACACGTATCCCTTATAAGGTTTGAAGCCTTCTCGACAGAGGTAGACAGTTTGCATGACCACAGGTCGTGATCTACCATTCCATGTTTTGGATGCCTAAGGGCCGTGGCCTGCACTTAACCTTGAAGATCCAACCAGTCCAGAGCACGTCCTTGTTCTATATTCTTTCCTCAAATGGGAAGACACTGCCACGAATGGGTGGAGGCCTGAAGAAGTTTCACTGAACAAAGACCTTCCTAGGGTCACAGGTATGGATGTCTAAGACTAGGGCACTATACACGACTCTTCATGTTTTCAACACAATCATTTCCAACTGCTTCCATGTTTCCACCTTCTCAAAACTGTCACAATTCTGTCCTAAAGCACACATCCCTTACCAGGTTTGAAACCTTTTCGACAGAGATTGGCAGTTTGGATGACCATATGTCGAGATCGGACATTCCATGTTTTGGAAGCCTAAGGGCCATGGCTTACACTTCAGTCTCAGTAACCAACATGCCCAGTGTCTGTCCTTGTTCTATCTTCTTTCCTCAATCAGGAAGACACTGCCAGGCGTGGGTGTTGGCCTAAAGATGTGTCAATGAACACAGACCTTCCTACAGTCACCGGTATGGACGTCCCAGACTAGGACTTATATATGAATCTTCATGATTACAACCCCGTCATTTCCAACAGCTTCCATGTTTAGACCTTCTCAAACTTGTCTTGAGTTTGTCCTAAATCACTCTTCCCTCATTAGGTGTGAAGAGTTTTTGACAGAGGTAGACTGGATGACCACAAGTCTTGCTCTGCCATTTTTTGTATTGGAAACCTAAGCGCCATCGCCTACAGTTAAATTAGATTATACTACCTGTCTAGACTCCGTCCTTTTTCTATCTTCTATCCTCAACTGGGAAGACACTGCCACGAATGGGTGTCCGCCTGAAGAAGTTTCACTGAACACAGAGCTTCCTACGTTAAAAGGTATGGACATCTGAGACTAGGGCCCTGTATGCAACTCTTTATGTTTTCAACACAGTCCTTTCCAACAGCTTCCATGTTTTGACCCTCTCAAAACTGTCGAGAGTCCGACCTAAAACACATATCCCTTAACAGGTTTGAAGCCTTCTGGACAGAGGTAGACAGTTCCCATGACCACAGGCCGTGATCTGCCATTCCATGTTTTGAACTCCTAAGGGCAGTGGCCTGAATTAACCCTGATGATCCAACCGGTCTGGAGCACGTCCTTGTTCTATATTCTTTCCTCAACTGGGAAGACGCTGCCACGAATGGGTGGAAGCCTGAAGAAGTTTCACTGAAACAAATACTTCCTAGGGTCACAGGTAGGGACTTCTGAGAATAGGGCCCTATACTCGACTCTTCATATTTTCAACACAATCAGTTTCAACAGCTTCACTGTTTCCATCTCCTCAAACTTTCACAAGTCTGTCCTAAGGCACACAACCCTTACCAGGTTTGAAGACTTTTTGACAGAGGTAGATAGTTTGGATGGCGAGATGTCAAGCTCTGCATTCCATGTTTTGGAAGCCCAACGGCCATGGCCTACACTTCAATCTGGGTAACCAACCTGTCCAGAGTCCGTCCTTGTTCGAACTTCTTTCCTCAACCGGGAAGACACTGCCAGGCATGGGTGTCAGACTAAAGAAGTGTCAATGAACACAGACCATCCTACAGTCACCGGTATGGACGTCCCAGTCTAAGACTTGTATACAAATCTTCATTATTACAACACCGTCAATTCCAGCAGCTTCCCTGTTTCAACCTTCTCAAAACTGTCACGAGTCTGTCCTAAAGCACACAATCCTTACCAATTTTGAAGCCTTTTCCACAGAGGTAGACAGTTTGGATGACCACATGTCATGCTCCACCCTTCAAATTTTTGGAAGGTTAAGGGCCGTGGCCTGCATTAATCCATGATTATCCAACCTGCCCAGAGATGTTCCTTGTTCGATCTTCTGTCCTCTACTGGGAAGTCACTGACACGAATGGGTGTTCGTCTTCAGAAGTTTCACCTAGATGCAGACCTTCAAGTGGTCACTGAGTGGACGTCGGAGACTAGGGCGAAGTATACGACTCGTCATGTTACCAACACCATCAGGGACAATAGCTTCCATTTCTGACACTCTCAAAACTGTTGCGAGTCCGTCCTAAATCACACTTTCCTCATTACTTTTGAAGAGTTTTTGACAGAGGTAGACTGGATGACCACATGTCTTGCTCTGCCATTCCATGTTTTGGAAAACGAAGGGCCATGTCCTACACTTAAATTAGATAATACAACCTGCCTAGAGTCTGTCATTTTTCTATCTTCCATCCTCAAATGGGAAGACACTACCTCTAATGGGTGTCCGCCTGATGAAGTTTCACTGAACACAGACCCACCTATGGAAAAAGGTATGGACATCAGAGACCAGGGCCTTGTATACGAATCTTCATGTTTTCAACACCATCATTTCCAACAGCTTCCATGTTTCATCCTTCTCAAAACTGTCACGAGACCATCCTAAAGCACATATGCCCTACCAGTTTTGAAGCCTTTTCAACAAAGTTAGACAGTTTGGATAACCACATGTCGTGCTCCTCCATAAAAAATTTTTGAAAGGTAAGGGCCGTAGACTGCACTTAAGTTAGATTATACAACCTGCCTAGAGTCCGTCCTTTTTCTATCTTCTTTCCTCAACTTGGAAAACACTGCCATGAATGGGTGTCAGCCAGAAAAAGTTCCACTGAACACAGACCTTCCTATCGTCAAAGGGATGGACATCCAAGACTGGGGTCCTTAATGTGCCTCTTCATGTTTTTAACCAGTCAGTTCCAACAGCTTCCATGTTTTAAGCCTCTCAAACTGTAGAGAGTCCGACCTAAAGCACATATCCCTTAACAGGTTTGAATCCTTCTCACAGGGTTTAGACAGTTTGGATGACCACAGGTCGTGATCTGCCATTCCATGTTTTGGAGACCTAAGGGCCATAGCCTGCACTTAACCCCGAGTATCCAACCGGCCCAGAGCCCGTCCTTGTTCTATATTCTTCCATTAACTGGGAAGACACTGCCACGAGTGGGTGTCTGCCTAAAGAAGTTTCATTGAACACAGACCTTCTAATGACAAAGGTATGGACATCCGAGACTAGGGCCCTGTATGCAACTCCTCCTGTTTTCAACACAGTCTGTTCCAACAGCGTCCATGTTTTGACACTTTCAAAATCGTCGAGAGTCCGTCTTAAAGCACACATCCCTTAACAGGTTTGAAACCTTCTCAACAGAGGTAGACAGTTTGGATGACCACAGGTCATGATCGGCCTTTCCATGTTTGGAAGCCTAAGGGCCGTGGCTTGCACTTAACCCTGAGGATCCAACAAGGCCGGAGGTCATCATTGTTCTATACTCTTCCCTCAACTGGGAAGACACTGCCATGAATGGGTGTAAACCTGAAGTAGTTTCACTGAAAAAAGACCTTCCTAGTTAAACCGGTATGGACATCTGAGAATGGAGCCCTATATGTGACTCTTCATGTTTTCAACACAATCAGTTCCAACTGCTTCCATGTTTCCACATTCTCAAAACTTCCACAAAACTTCCACAAAACTTCCTAAAGCACGGACTCTTATCAGGTTTGAAGCCTTTTCGACAGAGGTAGACAGTTTTATGACCTGATTTCGAGCTCTGCCATTCCATGTTTTGGAAGGCTAAGGGCCGTGGCCTGCATTTCATCTGTATCCAAACTATCCAGAGGCTGTTCTTGTTCTATCTTCTTTCCTCAACTGGGAAGACACTGCCAGGAATGGGTGTTGTCCTGAAGAAGGGTCACTGAACACATATCTTCTGACAGTCACTGGTATGGACATCCTAGACTCAGCCTTGTATACGAATTTTTATGTTTTCAACATGGTCACTTCCAACAGCTTCCATGTTTCGACCTTATCAAAACTGTCATGAGTCCGTCCTAAAGCACACTTCCCATGTTTGAAGAGTTTTTGACAGAGGTAGACTGGGTGATGACAAGTCTTGCTCTGCCATTCCATGTTATGGAAACCTAAGGGCCAATGCCTACACTTAAATGAGATTATACAACCTGCCTAGAGTCCATGCTTTTTCTATCTTCTATCCTCAACTGGGAAGACACTGCCACGAACGGGAGTCCGACTCAATGTTTCACTGAACATAGACCTTCCTATGGTCAAAGGTAGGGACATCCGAGACTGCGGCCCTGTATGCGACTAATCATGTTTTCAACACAGTCCTTTCCAGCAGCTTCCATGTTTCAACCCTCTCAAAACTGTCGAGAGCCCAAACTAAAGCACACATACTCTAACAGGTTTGAGGCCTTCTCGAAAGGGGTAAACAGTTTGGATGACCACAGGTCGTGATCTGCCATTCCATATTTTGGACGCCTAAGGGCCATGGCCTGCACTTAACACTGAGGATCCAACCAGCCCAGATCCCGTCCTTGTTCTATATTCTTTCCTCAACTGGGAAAACACTGCCATGAGTGGGTGTAAGCCTGAAGAAATTTCACTGAACAAATACCTTCCTAGGACACCGGTTTGGATGTCTGAGACTAGTGCCCTCTACGTGACTCTTCATGTTTTCAACACAATCAGTTCCAACTGCCTCCATGTTTCCACCTTCTCACAACTGTCATAAGTCCGTCCTAAAGCACACATCTCTTACCAGATGTGAAGCCTTTTCGACAGAAGTAGACAGTTTGGATGACCAGATGTTGAGCTCTGCCATTCCGTGTTTTGGAAGCCTAAGGGCCGTGGCCTGCACTTCAATCTGGGTATCCAACCTGCCCAGAGTCCGTCCTTGTTCTATCTTCTTTCCTCAACATGGAAGACACTGCCAGGAATGGGTGTGGGCCTGAAGAAGTGTCACTGATCACAGAACTTCCTACGGTAAATGGTATGGACGTCTGAGACTAGGCCTTATACTTGAATCTTCATGTTTTCAACACTGTCATTTCCAACAGCTTCCACATTTCCACCGTCTCAAAACTGTGGCGAGTCCATCCTAAAGTACACATGCATTACCAGTTTTGAAGCCTTTTAGACAGAGGTAGACAGTTTGGATGACTACAGGTCGTGATCTGCCATTCCACGATTTGGACTCCTAGGGGACATGGCCTGAACTTAAACTTGAGTATCCAACCAGCTGGAGCCCATCCTTGTTCTATATTCTTCTCTCAACTTGGAAGACACTGCCACGACTGGGTGTATTCCTGAAGTTTCACTGATGAAAGACCTTCCTAGGTCTCCGCTTTAGACGTCCGAGACTTGGGCCCTATACGTGACTCTTCATGTTTTCAACACAATCAGTTCCAACTGCTTCCATGTTTCCACTTGCTCAAAATTGTCACAAGTCCGTCCTCAATCACACATCTCTTAACAGGTGTGAAGCCTTTTCGACAGAGGTAGACAGTTTGGATGACCAGATGTCGAGCTCTGCCATTCCATGTTTTGGAAACCTAGGGCCGTGGCCAGCATTCAAACTGGGTATCCAACCTGCCCAGAGTCCTTCCTTGTTCTATCTTCTTTCCTCAACATGGAGACACTGCCAGGAATGGGTGTCGGCCTGAGGAAGTGTCACTGAACACAGACCTTCCTACGGTCACCGGTATGGACGTCGGAGACTAGGCCTTGTATACGAATCTTCATGATTTCAACACCGTTATTTCCAACAGCTTCCACATTTCCACCTTCTCAAAACTATCACAATTCCGTCCTAAAGCACAAATGCCTTACCAGTTTTGAAGCCTTTTCAACAGAGGTGGACAGTTTGGATGACCACATGTCGTGCTCTGCCTTTAAAAGTTTTGGAAGGCTAAGGGCTGTGGCCTGCACTTAACCATGATTATCTAACCTTCCCAGAGTCCGTCCTTGTTCTATCTTCTTTCCGCTCCTGGGAAGACACTGCCACGAATGGGTGTTCGCCTTCAGAAGTTTCACTGGATGCAGACCTTCAAATGGTCATTGAATGGACGTTGGAGATTAGAGCGAATTATACGACTCTTCATGTTACCAACACCATCATCGACAGCTGCTTCCTTTTTCGACACTCTCAAAACTCTTGTGAGTCCGTCCTAAATACACTTCCCTCATATGTTTGAAGAGTTTTTCACAGAGGTAGACTGGATGACCACAAGTCTTGCTCTGCCATTCCATGTTTTGGAAACCTAAGGGCCATGTCCTATACTTAATTTAGATTATACAACCTGCCTAGAGTCTGTCCTTTTTCTATCTTCTATCCTCAACTGGGAAGACACTGCCACGAATGTGTGTCTGCCTGAAGAAGTTTCACTGAACACAGACCTTCCTATGGTCAAAGGTATGGACATCTGAGACAAGGGCCCTGTATGCGCCTCTTCATGTTTTCAACACAATCCGTTCCAACAGCTTCCATGTTTCAACCCTCTCAAAACTGCTGAGAGTCCGACCTAAAGCACAAATCCCTTAACAGGTTTGAAGCCTTCTCAACAGAGGTAGACAATTTGGATGACCACAGGACGTGATCTGCCATTCCATGATTTGGACACCTAGTGGCCATGGCCTGCTCTTAATCCTGAGTATGCATCCAGCCCGGAGCCTGTCCTTTTTCTATATTCTTCCCTCAACTGGGAAGACACTGCCTTGAGTGGGTGTAAGCCTGAAGAAGTTTCACTGAACAAAGACCTTCCTAGGTCACCGGTGTTGACATCTGAGACTAGGGCCCTATACGCGACTCTTCATGTTTTCAACACAATCAGTTCCAACTGCTTCCATGTTTCCACCTTCTCAAAACTGTCACACAAGTCCATGCTAAAGCATACATTCCTTACCAGTTTTGAAGCCTTTTCGACAAAGGTAGACAGTATGGATGACCAGATGTTGAGCTCTGCCATTCCATGTTTTGGAAGCCTAAGGGCTGTGGCCTGCACTTCAATCAGGTTATCCAAATGCCCAGAGACCGTCCTAGTTCTATCTTCTTTCCACAACTGGGAAGACACTTCCCGGAATGGGTTTCAGCCAGAAGAAGTGTCACTGAACACAGAACTTCCTCCGGTCACCAGTATTGACGTCCAAGACTAGGCCTTGTATATGAATCTTCATGTTTTCAACACCGTCATTTCCAACAGCTTCCATGTTTCGACCTTCTCAAAATTGTCGTGAGTCTGTCCTAAAGCACACACGCCTTACCAGTTATTTGAAGCCTTTTTGACTGAGGTAGACATTTGGATGACCACATGTCATGCTCTGTCATTCAAAGTTTTGGAAGTGTAAGAGCTGTGGCCTGCACTTAACCATGATTATCCAACATGCCCAGAGTCCATTCTTGTTCTATCTTCTTTCCTATAGTGGGAAGACACTGACACGAATGGGTGTTCGCCTTCAGAAGTTTCACTGGACACAGACCTTCGAATTGTCCCTGAATGGATGTCGGAGACTAGGGGTAAGTATACGACTCATGATGTAACCAACACCATCAGGGACAACTGCTTCCGTCTCGACACTGTCAAACCTGTTGTGAGTCCATCCTAAAGCACACTTCCCTCATTACGTTTGAGAGTTTTTTACAGAGGTAACTGGGTGACCACAAGTCTTGATCTGCCATTCCATATTTTGGAAACCTAAGGGCCATGGCCTACACTTAAGTTAGATTATACAACCTGCCTAGAGTCCATCCTTTTTCTATCTTCTAACTCAACTGGAAAGACACTGCCATGAATGGGTGTCCGCCCGAAGAAGTTTCACTGAACACAGACCTTCCTATGCTCAAAGGTATGGACATCTGAGACGAGGGCCCCATATCTGACTCCTCATGTTTTCAACACAGTCCGTTCCAACAGCTTCCATATTTCGACCCTCTCAAAACTGCCAAGAGAACAACCTAAAGCACACACCCCTTAACAGGTTTGAAGCCTTCTGGACAGAGGTAGACAGTTTGGATGACCACAGATCATGATCGGCCATTCCATGATTTGGACGCCTAGGGGCCATGGCCTCACTTAACCCTGAGAATCCAACCAGCCCGGAGCCCGTCCATGGTCTATATTCCTCCCTCAACTGGGAAGACAATGTCACAAGTTGGTGTAAGCCTGAAGAATTTTCACTGAACTAAGACTTTCCTAGTGAAAACGGTATGGACATCTGAGACTAGGGCCCTATACGCGACTATTCATGTTTTCAACACAATCAGTTCCAACTGCTTCCATGTTTCCACATTCTCAAAACTGTCACAAGTCTGTCCTAACGCACACATCTCTTACCAGGTGCGAAGCCTTTTTGACAGAGGTAGAGAGTTTGGATGACCAGATGTGGAGCTTTGCCATTCCATGTTTTGGAAGCCTAAGGGCCATGGCCTGCACTTCAATCTGGGTATCCAACAAGCCAAGAGTCGTTCCTTGTTCTATCTTGTTTCATCAACATGGAAGACACTGCCAGGAATGGGTGTCAGCCTGAAGAAGGGTCACTGAACACAGAACTTCCTACGGTCACCGGTATGGACGTCGGAGACTAGGCTTTGTATACAAATCTTCATGTTTTCAACACCATCATTTCCAAGAGCTTCCATATTTCGGCCTTCTCAAAACTGTTGAGAGTCCGTCCTAAAGCACATATGCTTTACCTGTTTGGAAGCCTTTTCAACAGAGGTAGACAGTTTGGATAACCATATGTCGTGCTCCACCATTCAAAGTTTTGGAAGGGTAAGGGCCGTGGGTTCCACTTAAGCATGATGATCCAAGCTTCCCAGAGTCTGTCCTTGTTCTATCTTCATTCCTCTACTGGGAAGACACTGCCACGAATGGGTGTTCACCTTCAGAAATTTCACTAGACGCAGACATTCTAATGGTCATTGAATGGACATCAGAGACTAGGGCGAAGTATATGACTCATCATGTTACCAACACATTCAGGGACAACAGCTTCCGTTTTCGACCCTCTCAAAACTGTTGCGAGACCGTCCTAAAGCACATCATTATTACATTTGAAGAGTTATTGACAGAGGTGGACTGGGTGAGCATAGTCTTGCTCTGCCATTCCATGTTTTTGAAACCTGAGGGACATGGCCTACACTTAAGTTAGATTATACAACCTGCCTAGAGTCCGTGCTTTTTCTATCTTCTATGCTCAACTGGGAAGACCCTGCCATGAATGGGTGTCCTCCTGAAGAATTTTAACTGAACACAGACTTTTCTATGGTCAAAGGTATGGATATCCAAGACTAGGGCCCTGGATGCAACTCTTCATGTTTTCAACACAGTCTATTCCTACAGCTTCCATGTTTCAATGCTCTCAAACTGCCGAGAGTCCGAACTAAAGCACAAATCGCTTATCAGGTTTCAAGCCTTCTCGAAAGAGGTAGAAAGATTGGATGACACAGGTCATGATCGGCCATTCCACGATTTGGAAGGCTAGGGGACGTGGCCTTCACTTAACCCTGAGGATCCAACCAGCCTGGGGCCCATCCTTGTTCTATATTCTTCCCTCAACTGGGAAGACACTGCCACGAGTGGGTGTAAGCCTGAAGAAGTTTCACTGAACAAAGACCTTGCTAGGTCACCAGTTTGGACGTCTGAGACTAGGGACTTATATGCGACTCTTCATGTTTTCAACACAATCAGTTCCAACTGCTTCCATATTTCCACTTTCTCAAAACTGTCACAATTCCGTCCTAAAGCACACGTCTCTTACCAGGTGTGAAGACTTTTTGACAGAGGTAGACAGTTTGGATGACCAGATGTCGAGCTCTGCCACTCCATGTTTAGGAAGTCTAAGGGCCATGGCCTGCACTTCAATATGGGTATCCAACCTGCCCAGAGTCCGTCCTTGTTCTGTCTTCTTTCCTCAACATGGAAGGCACTGCCAGGAATGGATGTCGACCTGAAGAAGTGTCACTGAACACAGACATTCCTATGGTCACCAGTATGGACGTCCGAGACTAGGGCCTATTATGTGACTTTTCATGTTTTCAACACAGTCCGTCACAACAGCTTCCATGTTTCGACCCTCTCAAAACTGTTGAGAGTCCGACCTAACGCATACATACCTTAACAGCTTTGAAGCCTTCTTGACAGAGGTAGACAGTTTGGATGACCACAGGTCGTAATCGGTCTTCCATGATTTGGACGCCTAGGGGCCGTGGCCTGACTAAACACTGAGTATCCAACAAGTCCAGAGCCTTCCTTTTTCTATCTTCTATCCTAACCTGGGAAGACATTGCGACAAATGGGTGTCCGCCTGAAGAAGTTTCACTGAAGACAGACCTTCCTATGATCACCAGTATGGACGTCTGAGACATAGGTCCTATATGGGAATCCTCATATTTTCAACACAATCAGTTCCAACAGCTTCCATGTTTTGACCTTCTCAAAACTGTCAGTATTCCGTCCTGAAGCACACATGCCTTACCAGGTTTGAAGCCTTCTCAACAACATAGACAGTTTGGATGACCACAGTTCATGCTCTGCAATTCCATGTTTTGGAAGCCTAAGGACCATGGCCTACAGTTACCTCAGAGTACCCAACCTGCCTAGTGTCCATCCTTGTTCTATCTTCTGTCTTCAACTGCGAATACTGCCTTGAATGGGGTTCTGCCTGAAGAAGTTTCACTGAACACAGACCTTCCTATGGTCACCAGTATGGACGTCCGAGAAAGGGCCCTGTAAGCGACTCTTCATATTTTCAACACAGTCAGTTCCAAGAGCATCCATGTTTCGGCCTTCTCAAAACTGTCATGAATCTGTCCTAAAGCACGCTTCCCTTACCACGTTTGAAGCCTTTTCAACAGAGGTAGACAGTTTGGATGAAAACGTCTCATACTCTGGCAATCCTCGATTTGAAAGCCTAGTGGCCGTGGCCTGCATTTAACTGAGAGTATCCAACCAGCCCAGGTCCATCTTTGTTCTGTCTCCTTTCCTCAACTGGGAAGACACTGTCATGAATGGGTATCCACCTGAAGAAGTTTCATTGAACTCAAACCTTCTATGGTGAAGGGTATGAAAGTCTGAGACCAGGGCCTTCTGCACGTTCTTCATGTTTTCAAAACAATCCATTGCAACAGCATCCATGTTTCGACCTTCTCAAAACTTTCAAGATTCCGTCCTAAAGTACACATCCCTTAACAGTTTTGAATTCTTTTTGAGAGAGTTGGACAGTTTGGATGAACACAGGTCATGCTCTGCCGTTCCACGTTTTGGAAGCCTAAGGGCCATGGCCTACACTTAACACAGAGTATACAGCCTGCCCAGAGTCAGTCCTTGTTCTATTTTCTTTCCTTTAATAGGAAGACAATGCCACGAATGGGTGTCCGCCTGAAGAAGTTGCACTGAACACAGACCTTCCTATGGTCACTGGTATGGATGTCCGAGTCTAGGGAGCTGTATGCAACCCTTCATGATTTCAACACAGTCAGTCCAACAGCTTCCCTGATTTGACCCTCTCAAACCTGTCACGAGTCCGTCCTAAAGCACACTTCCCTTACCAGGTTTGGAGCATTTTCGACAAAGGTAGATAGTTTGGATGACCACAGGTCATTCTCTGCCATTCCATATTTTGGACGCCTAAGGGCCGTGGCCTGCACTTAATCCAGAGTATACAACCTGCCCACAGCCTGTCCTTGTTTTGTCTTCTTTCCTCAACTGGGAAGATACTGCCACGAATGGGTGTCCTCCTGAAGAAGTTTCACTGAACAAAGACCTTCCTATGGTCACCGGTATGGACATCCGAGATTTGAGCCCTGTAAGGGACTCTTCTTATTTTCACACAGTCTGTTCGAACATCTTCCATGTTTCAACCCTCTCCCAAGTGTCGTGAGTCCATCCTAAAGGACACATCCCTTAGCAGGTTTGAAGTGTTCTCGACAGAGTTAAACAGTTTTGATGACCACAGGTTGTGGCTGCCATTCCATGTTTTGAACACCTTAGGGCCGTGGCCTGCAATTAACACTGAATAGCCAACCTGCCCAGAGACTGTCCTTGTTCTATCTTCTTTCCTCAACTGGAAGACACTGCCACAAATGGGTGTCCACCTGAAGATTTTTCAGTGAACACTGACCTTCCTATGGTCACTGGTGTGGATGTCCGAGACTAGGGCCAGTTCGCGATTCTTCATGTTTACAAACCAATCAGTTCTAACAGCTTCCATGTTTCGACCTTCTCAAAACTGTCACGAGTCATCCTAAAGCACACTTCCCTTACCAGGTTTGAAGGCTTTTCGACAGAGTTAGACAGTTGGGATGACCATAGGTCGTGCTCTGCCATTCCATGTTTTGGAAGCCTAAGGTCCATGTCTTGCACTTACACCTGAGTATCCAACGAGCCCAGAGTCCATCCTTGTTCTATCTTCCTTCCTCAACTGGGAAGACACTGCCACGAATGGGTGTCCGCCTGAAGAAGTTTCACTGAAGACAGACCTTCCTATGAACACCGGTATGGACGTCCGAGACGTAAGTCCCGTACACGAATCCTCATATTTTCAACACAATCAGTTCCAACAGCTTCCATGTTTTGACCTTCTCAAACTGTCAGTATTCTGTCCGAAAGCACATATCCCTTACCAGGTTTGAAGCCTTCTCAACAATGTAGACAGTTTGGATGACCACAGGTCGTGCTCTGCCATTCCATGTTTTGAAAGCCTAACGACCATGGCCTACAGTTACCTCAGAGTACACAACCTGCCTAGTGTCCATCCTTGTTCTATCTTCTGTCTTCAACTGCGAATACACTGCCAAGAATGGGGTTCCACCAGAAGAAGTTTCACTGAATACAGACCTGCATATGGTCACCAGTATGGACGTCCGAGACAAGGGCCATGTAAGCGACTTCATATTTTCCACACAGTCAGTTCCAACAGCTTTCAAGTTTCGACCTTCTGAAAACTTCTGTGAATCCGTCTTAAAGCACACTTCCCTTACCATGTTTGAAGCCTTTTCGACAGAGGTAAACAGTTTGGATGAACACGTCTCATACTCTGCCATTCATCGATTTGGAAGCCTAATGGCTGTGGCCTGTGCTAAACTCAGAGTATCCAACCAGCCCAGGCCCATCCTTGTTCTATCTTCTTTCCTCAACTGGGAAGACACCGTCATGAATGGGTGTCCACCTGAAGAAGTTCACTAAACTCAGACATTCCTATTGTCATCTGTATGGACGTCTGAATCTAGGGCACTGTATTCGACTCTTCATGTTTTCAACACATTCAGTTCCAATCCCTTCTATGTTTTGACCCTCTCAAAACTGTAGTGAATCCGACTTAAAGCACAAAACCCTTTACACGTTTGAAGCCTTTTCTACAGAGGTAGACAGTATGGATCAACACAACCCACCCTGTGCCATTCCACGATTTGGAAGCCTAATGGGCCTGACTAGCATTTAACTCAGAGAATCCAACTTTCCCAGAGTCTGTCCTTGTTCTATCTACTTAATTCAACTGGGAAGACACGGTCACAAAGTGGGTCTGCCTGAAGAATTTTAAGTGAACACAGACCTTCCTATGGTCACAGGTATAGACGCCTGAAACTAGGGCCTTGTAGGCGACTCTTCCTGTTTTAAACACTGTCCATTCCAACAGCTTCCATGTTTCGACCCTCTTAAAACTGTCGCGAGTCCATCCTGAAGCACACATCCATTACCAGCATTGAAGCCTTTTCCCCAGATTTAGACAGTTTGGATATCCACATATAGTGCTCTGTTTTTCATGTTTTGGAAGCCTATTGGATGAGGCCTGCACTTAACGCAGAGTATCCAACCTGTCCTGAGATGATTCTTTTTTTATTTTTCAGCATAACAATATTCATTATTTTTGCACCACACCCAGTGCTCCATGCAGTCCGTGCCCTCTCTAATACCCACCACCTAGTTCCCCCAACCTCCCACCCCTGCCCCTTCAAAACCCTCAGATTGCTTTTCAGAGTCCATAGTCTCTCATTGTTCACATCCCCTTCCAATTTCCGTCATCTCCCTTCTCCTAACTCCCCTTGTCCTACATGCTATTTGTTATGCTCCACAAATAAGTGAAACCGTATGATAATTGACTTTCTCTGCTTGACTTATTTCACCCAGCATAATCTCTTCCAGTGCTGTCCACATTGCTACAAAAGTTGGGTATTCATCCTTTCCGATGGACGCATAATACTCCATAGTATATATAGACCACATCTTCCTTGTCCATTCGTCCGTTGAAGGGCATCTTGGTTCTTTCCACAGTTTGGCAACCGTGGCCATTGCTGCTATAAACATTGGGGTACAGATGGCCCTTCTTTTCACTACACCTGTATCTTTGTGGTAAATACCCAGTAGTGCAATGGCAGGGTCATAGGGAAGCTCTATTTTTAATTTCTTGAGGAATCTCCACACTGTTCTCCAAAGTGGTTGCACCAACTTGCATTCCCACCATCAGTATAAGAGGGTTCCCCTTTCTCCACATACCCTCCAACACATGTTGTTTCCTGTCTTGCTAATTTTGGCCATTCTAACTGGTGTAAGGTGATATCTCAAAGTGGTTTTAATTTGAATCTCCCTGATGGCTAGTGATGATGAACATTTCTTCATGTGTCTGATAGCCATTTGTATGTCTTCATTGGAGAAGTGCCTGTTCATATCTTCTGCCCATTTTTTGATATGATTATCTGTTTTGTGTGTGTTGAGTTTGAGGAGTTCTTTATAGATCCTAGATATCAACCTTTTGTCTGTACTGTCATTTGGAAATGTCTTCTCCCATTCCGTGGGTTGCCTCTTTGTTTTCTTGACTGTTTCCTTTGCTGTGCAGAAGCTTTTGATTTTGATGAACTCCCAAAAGTTTATTTTCGCTTTTATTTCCTTTGCCTATGAAGATATATCTTGAAAGAAGTTGCTGTGGCTGATATTGAAGAGATTATTGCCTATGTTCTCCTCTAGGATTCTGATGGATTCCTGTCTCACGTTGAGGTCTTTTATCCATTTTGAGTTTATCTTTGTGTACAGTATAAGAAAAAGGTCAAGTTTCATTCTTCTACGTATAGCTGCCAGTTTTCCCAGCACCATTTCTTGAAGAGAATGTCTTTTTTCCACTGTATATTTTTTCCTGTTTTGTCGAAAATTAACTGACCATAGAGTTGAGCGTCGATATCTGGGCTCTCTAATCTGTTCTGCTGGTCTATGTGTCTGTTTTTATGCCAGTACCATGCTGTCTTGGTGATCAGAGCTTTGTAGTAAAGCTTGAAATCAGGTAACGTGATACCCCCAGTTTTATTTTTGTTTTTCAACATTTCCTTAGCGATTCGGGGTCTCTTCTGGTTCCATACAAATTTTTGGATTATTTGCTCCAGCTCTTTGAAGAATACTGGTGGAATTTTTATTGGAATGGCATTAAAAGTATAGATTGCTCTAGGCAGTATAGACATTTTAACAATGTTTATTCTTCTGATCCAGGAGCATGGAATGGTCTTCCATCTTTTTGTGTCTTCTTCAATTTCTTTCATGAGTGTTCTGTAGTTCCTTGAGTACAGATCCTTTACCTCTTTGGTTAGGTTTATTCCCAGGTATCTTATGGTTCTTGGTGCTATAGTAAATGGAATCAATTCTCTAATTTCCCTTTCTGTATTTTCATTGTTAGTGTATAAGAAAGCCA